>CM076576.1:298103496-298256027 GCA_034641835.2 Pinus albicaulis | reverse complement strand
TATGTGTTCAAGAGAAAGTTTGAGTTCAATTCATTATTCATTGCAAATATTTGTCTCCATTCGTGTTGACAATCCTTGAGTTAATCCTTGCAAAATATTTCTTCAAAACTTGATATAATGGTTTTGTGTCGTAGGCCCTCCTGTGACGGATCACTTCCTATCGACTTCAACTCATTATCTAGGAAGTTTATATATAAATCCTATTAGTACCTTTAAATCTGCATGCCTTAATGGCAAGTTTCTCACCTTTGATGATGGGTTTTCATCATTGGACTTCGATCGAATTACTCTATGAGTGTTCTACTGCAAATTATTCATTCACATTTCATATATTGTGTTGAGGTACTTTGAGAGCCATTTTCGTTACCAATGGTTTCTCTCATTCTTGTTAACGGTTTTCATCATTGACCGGTAATCAAGTGGTTTCTACCATATTCGACTTTGAAACAATCAATTGCATGGTTAGATTCACACTAGTTCAAGAAGTGGAAATCAAGACCCTGGATCTAGTTTCAACCATCCAGGTTGTGAGGAGTTATGTATTAATGTTTCAGTAGACTAATTCATAACCGATGGTTGTGTCCATATTGTGTCTACTATTGATGTAATTCTAGGTCACTTTTGTACCAGAACATATAGTTAGTTTTGATTTGAGTATGGGAATGCCTACCTCAATGATAATTATATATTTTCATTGAATGTTTCTTATAGGTTTTCAACTGATGTCTTTGATCCAATCCTTGGGATGATAAAGAACTTCACTCTCTTGAAATTTTTTTTCAGACTTCTCACTTTAGGGGGAAATCTGTTATATGTCATTTTGTCACCATGACATTTTACCGTCAATATGGATCTATCACCATCCATAATCATGCGTCCTTAGAAGTCAAAAAAATTCTATTCCTTAACCAATTCTTGGAAACTAGGAAAAAAACTCTTAAATACTCTTAAAGATTGCCTGCGCACTTTTTGCGGTCACTTTCTAGGTATGCGCGGATATTCCTAACCTTACCTATAGACATTTGTGCTCTATTTTCCGATAAAAACTGTGCACCCCATTTAAAAGAAAGTAAAATCTAAAAGTAACTTCTAGAAGCATAGTTGGGCGCATATGCCTCTTGAGTCGCACTAGTTCGAGCTATATCCCTCCAATAATGGAACTTATCCCCTTTGATCAAGGAACCCTAATACCTTCATTAGAGGATCTCATCCATCTATTGGTGGATCTGAAACCTCCTCAATTTATCCTATAAATTGAGTTGAAACTTCAGGGTTAGGGGGTTCATAAGGGTTCACTGAATATAATCTTATGCTGGTAATTCTAGAGTGGAAATCTTGTCCAACCAAGGAGGAGGATTGTAAAGGCATATGGGAGAAATTTGTATGACATCAAGGCTCGGTTGTAATATTGCTCTTTATATTCTTGATAATACATATGGATACTTTTTCTCATTGTGTTGTTTTTAGAATAATTAAAACAGTGACAATTCTTAATCTCCTTGATCATTAAGTTAAGTTGGTCTTTGGATTATTATATATTGCAGGTGATTTTGATTCTTTTCATGTTTGTGATTGTAGGTTCTTCTTAGCATTGAAGAACTTATTCGAGACAAAAGGCTAGGTCTACATCAAACATCTCGTTGAAAGGTAAGAGCATTAGCCTTTCTTTTCTAGTTTTGATAATCTGAATGCTAATAACTTAGGGAAAGAGATATTCACATGGTTGTTTGTTTCTAGTTTTATTTTGGGATACTAGGGAGATTAGTCTTGTCCACAAGAGGGATTTATCCAGAAAATAAGAAAATATGAGACAACTTTGAAGGCATATTTGGGAGACATCCTAGAGTGGTTTTGAAGGCAATATTGGAGCACCTTTTTGGAGGATTCTTGAAGACATCTATATAAGCAGTTTCAAAGACCCCTTATGTAGACATGGAGTTGATCTAGAGAATTTTTTGGCATTGGTCTTAAATTTCCCTTGGATACATCCTTGAAGTATTATTCAAACTTTGTTGGATACATATTTCAAGAGTGTTACCGTAGGACTGCTCCAAAAAAAGGGTCTTCACATGTGCTTTAAGTTTTTCTATATGACAACTCCAAAAGATCTTCAAAATTTCCTTCAAAGGACTCTTAAAAATTATGCCTTTAGGTATGTTATTTCAAGGATCAGTCCATGGTTTGCAAAACACTTCATATTTTCTTCTATAAACCTTCCAAGGACTACTTCAACAAGGCTTGAAAAATATCTTCAACAATATTCAAAATAATGGTCGTAATGCTTCAAATATAGTAGTCTCAACTCACCTTTAAGAATTTGTAATCAACTTCTAGGAATGCCTTAAAAAATATGATCAAAAGTATCTAAAAATATGCTTCACTTGAGGTCAATTAAGTCTTATTCAAGGTTCAATATTTCTGCTCATAAGGTAGTTTAAAACTATGTTTTGTCTCATCCACAACAGGACTGAAGCTGCACTATATTGCAGGTCTCCATAAGACCAAATTGTGTCTTATCACAGGTCTCCACAAGGATGAATTGTGTCTTATCACAGGTCTCCATAGTGTTGAAGTTACAGGTTTGAAGTAGCCTAAGGTATGAGACACAAAGGGTTGAAATCATTTTCCCCAACAAGCCGAACTTTATTCCAAAAGAAGTTCGATATGTTTTGCTCCACAAGTTGAGTATGTCACACTGCAAGAGGCCCAAAATGTGCCCTATCTTTGGTCTGAAGTCTCTCCACAAGAATGCCGAAGTGTATTGAAAAAAATTTCTAGTTCTTGTTCCCCAAAAGAAACCCAAGTTAGCACGAAACACCCACAGAAAAAGGTAATCAGAAAAACCACAAGAACCATGCCTTGTTTCAGCTCTTAGATACACAAGAACCTCAAATTCTTCTTTGATTTCCTCAAATTTGTATGTGTTGACTTGGATGGATTGATGCACAAATGAGGTTGAATGAGGCCCTAGTTATACTTGTTCAATTGACCTATTTATTTTGGAGTCGACCTGTGACCATTTTGTAATTATTTTTTCACGTTGTTTTTATCATACTTTTATGTTGTCTCTTCCTTCATTGACCACAATGACCCTGTCATCGTTTTATAGTTATTTTTTCACATGATTTGTGGCTAAAATATCATTTAGATGTTGTCTCAATATGTAGAAGCCATGAAGGGACCCAAAACATATTTCTATCAAGAACCATTTCTGCAATAGTGTTGGAGGAGATTATTGATTACAGATCTCAAATCCCTTGAAGACATTGTGAGGTAGATTGATATTTTTTCACTATATTTACTATATTTTCACAATTTATAGACGAAGAAAATAAGAAAACCCAATAAAAAATGAAACGATGGAACAAACCAGAAGATAACCCCAAAAACCTCATAGATTTGATGGACGTTGAAGCCAGGAAACAATGAATTGAAGATCTACACACAATGACTATGTCTACTTATTTGACAAATATTGATCACAACACATGTACAATACTACACACTAATGACTGTATCTATTTTAAGAATAATTACCCATCTCGCTGGTGTCACAAATCTCCAATAAATGTGATTCCAATGAACAAATCTAATGTGATGTCAAGTAAACCAACAAAACAAACTAAACATGTTGACTTATAGGTCTACCAGTAGGACAACCAATCAAGTTTCTCAGTAGGACAGAGATTAGTTTCCTTTTTCTTGGGCCATGAATGGCAACAATGACGAAATCTAAAAAATGAGTTCTACATGAGTGTTTTAAAACACACATCATTGTATTTTTTTACCTTTTGTAAATATAAATTTGTTTTTTTTTTCTTGGAAAAAATTGTTATTTATTTGATTCACAACTTCTATTCAAGATTTCAACAAGGGTCTCAAAAATTAAAGCTCTTATATTTTACCATTTCAAATCATCAATTTTTATTATTTACTATTATGGTTTGTGTTTTGAAACCTTATTTTTAAACATGAGGGGAATGATTGTCAATGTTCTTGATTTTGTATTTGATTTATGATTGAATTTGTGGTAGACATTAATTGATGTTTAGAGATCTTCAAATTTTTAGATCATGCAATGATTGTGAATAACATACATATGTTGACATTTTCATTAGAGAGCTTGCTAAATGTTGAAAGAATTTTTACATATTCCCAAAGTCTAGCTCCATGTAGGACCTCTTATGTTACTACCCGATTATCTAAATCCTATCAGAAGAGACACATGGTCTATGTCAACTTTCAATAGAACATTCAAAGTCAAATATCATCGACAACACAAAGAATATACTATGGTTAGAGTGTAGATTAATTATATTATATTTCTTGCGTCTTCTTGGCCTTAAATGTTAAGAAAAACCTCACTAACCTTATTTCCTCATACGACCTAGATCAATATTGTATCTCTCCATATCTTCTTTCATCATATTTTTCCAATGCCTTCTTGAAACTATAATTCATGTATTATGTTTCTTCTTTCTCTGAAATTACTTTAAATGTTTTGTTTTGTTTTGTTTTTTTTCACTTTATTTTGTATACTTTATTTCGCTAGTCTCATTCCTTAATTTTAGTTAACATAAACACCATCGATCGAGGTGAATGAGATATTAACAATGGTGAAGGTACAAGATTACATACAGTGAGTGACTATATGTTGTTTCAATAGTTTTTGTCCTCCAATGTCTGCCCTCTGGTACTGGGTTAATCAGAGTTGGTGCTAGAATTTATAATTGTTGTTTTATTCGAAATGACATTTTGTGCTAGTCTTAAAAAATATTGAAGACCGATAGAGGGGTTTTTACCAAGGGCCATGGTTATGGGGCCGAGCAGGTCTCTCGATAGAACCATGGTTTTTGGACTTTAACCCTCTTTCCATGAAATATTTGGCTACTTTGGTATGGGTAAGGCTCCAAAATTTACCCCTCCAATGCATTTGACTAAAAATCTTGGAAAAAATCAGTAATTCACTTGGTTGCTACATCAAAACAAACAACGAAAGATTGTATTCTAGATTCACCATATTCATTCATATATGTGTTCAATTAGATATGAGTGAAGGACCGCGAGATATTATTATCCTCGAGTGGGCTGGAAATAATTCTCTTCGCCCTTATACTATGAGAACACAACTTTCATATGTAGAATATATCAACAACCAGGGCATCTTCAGAATGCTTGGCCTTCCTCAAAGGGATCATCTATCTCCCAAGAGAAATGGAAACCCAATCGAGGATGGCATGACCAGAAGGCTGCTTCCAATGGTAATAATTTGGCAAGTCCAAATGATAACATTCATTAACAAAATCCACCCCCTGTCTCCTTGACCACTCTAGATCCAGAGCAATTCACCATGGCACCACCCCATTCCTCAGCAGAGGCAAACCGTCAGGTTAAGGATAAGGAAACATCATAAAAAATAATTGTGTTCACTACTACAAATGGACCCAAAATCCAACAATTATTAGTTGGATATGTGAATGATTGGTGTCGACTATCTGACATGTTGGTGTTTATCTAATCGTCGCTAAAATTTTGTCGAATACACAAAAAATTTGTAAATGTTGGATATGAAATGGTATATTTTTCGACTATTTGACACATAGAAATACCAAAATGGTCATTAAAAATACGATGTTTATAGGTCGGTTTCACAATGCTATAAATTATGGCATATTTGACGGTCCTTAGGTCGAATATCCGACAGTTCTAGCATCAGTACACAGTCGGATATTCGACACATAGAAGTGAAGTTCGAATCATTTGGAGGATCACTCACTGAAGTTCGATACTAAAGAAGGAGAAGCATAAAAGTTTGAAGTTTCAAAAGAAGGAAGATAATTGCAGGAAAATGCTAAATCAAAGTTTTTGGTTATCTCTCTCTCATTCATGCTAAGTTACCGGGCTATTGCTGGAAGGTCGAAGTTATATTATTGGGAGTTTTAAGTTTGTGTTGAATCAAGGTCGAAGTTTTTGTTTCATCAAGGTCAAATTTTATGCTTCTTCAAGGTTGAAGTTTATGTTGCATCAAGGTCTTATGCTACTAGGTTGAAGTGTTGTTGCTTTTAGGTCCAAGTTTTGTTATTGCTGATAGGTCGAAGTACTTAGTGATTAGAGGAAGTTTGTGTCTAGGTCAAAGAGTCTTGGATTATCTCGTGAAACTACTGAAGGAAGAGTTGTTTACTGGGTTTTATGCTAGATAGGGGTTTTTCCCTTCATGTCTGCGTACATCTGGTGTCTTTGATCTTCGTGTTATGGTTTTGGTAATTGCTTGATGAAATAAGATAAAAGAATAACATAAGAGAGTTAATAAGAACATAATAATATCACAAGTACTTATCATCATAAATAAAAACTTATACCTATCTGATTTTCCAACATTGTATCAGAGTTAAGGTGAAGAAGAAGGAAAAAGGCAGCCTGTAGATCTATTAAAAGGAGAATAAGGAAATCTCAAGAAGTTGATTAAGGGTCATCAAAGGGGATAATATACGGAGATAAGTGTACTATATTCAAGGACCATGTCTAAATAAATAAAGGGAGAAAACAAATTAGAAGGAACATCCAGTTACAGGGCATGGAAAAAGAGGATAAATCTCATCCTCGAAAAGAATAAAGTTTTGGATCCAGTCAAAGGAAAAGTGAAGGAACCTACAAATGAATCAAGTGATGCTGAAAAATAAAAGAGTCATAAATATTGGGCATGCGCCTAATGGTAGATGGAATAAAGAATAACCTCATCCCATACATTTCCAACATAGATTACACTCAAGAGATGTATAAGGCCTTATCCAAGTTGTTCACATTCAAGAATCTTGGTCAAGTTGCAAGTATTAAGAATGAACTGAGAGTCATTGAGATGACAAAGGATGTCATTGTGGCTTCCTTCTTTGTAAGGATAGCTAGAATTAGAGATGATCTCTAGGCAATAGATGAGATAGTACCTGAAAAAGAGCTCGTGATCACTGCACTTCTGGGATTGCCACCATCTTGGAGTGCCTTTGCTTCAAGGATAAATAGTTGGAAGGAAACTCCTACATTCGAGCAATTATGTAATGCATGTAGTCTGGAAGAATTCATAATTTCAATATTAAACAACAAAGAGAATGAAGAGGAGAATATTTAAAATGCATATTTCACTCATCACAAGAATAAAGGAACCTTGAATAAGTCTAAGGGGCCAAGGAAGTATACCTATCCAAGATTGAATGCTACAATTGTCAGAAGACAGGTCACTATAGAAATGATTATCGTGACAATCCTAGGAATAAAAAGAGAAACAAGGGTTAAGAAAACTTTGTTGAAAAGGTTCAGTAAAGAAAAGAAAGGTGGAAGAATCTGAAGTCAAAGACTTATTTTCTAGGGGCACTTAAGGATCCTATCCCAAACATATCCTTCCTCAATATTTTTTTAATTGTTTTCCTTTATGCTTTAATTTCTAGTACTTGTAGGTTTAACATGATTTGGAAAAACATTATTGAATTGTTTTGATAAATTTATAAGTATCCCTCAAGATTGAATTAAGAGGGATCCCTCACCATTTTTCCAAATATAAGTATATTACTCCTTGTATTATCATTTTACATTTGGTTTCCCTTTCTTATCTAAGATGTGTTTTTATTAGATGCTAATAACATTTCTTTTTATATTTTCCTTGTTTATGAAAAGCTTGTTGAATGCTCAAGGGTTATGGAGGAGACCTCACAAGACAAAGCATGATAAAAATTTTGTTGCAAAAGTTTATGTCCTACAAGGTTTGTTAAGAAACAATTCAAAGGTATGTCTTAGACAATAAGATTTGTTTCTCTTCAAGATAAAGGTATATTCATCCATTTTAGTAATATGTTCTACATTACTAAAATTGTTATGTCTAGGATCTTTGAATCATAAAGATTATTATTTGTATGATTAATCATTAGGTTGAATCTACCCTAAATAAAATCATTTATCAGTTGTGGAACCCTAAAAAGGTTCTCTATAAAACCCTAACCTAAGGGTATGTAAATGCTTATGTGAAAACCCAACTATACCTAGGGTTATTGATTAAATCTAGAAAATATTATGCTTTTGATGTTTGGGTTTTGATGGTAATGTCATGTTTGAGGTTTTGGTAGTGCTATGGAAACCCTAGTCCTTTAGGGTTGGATGGTTTATGTATTGAATTCCTAAACCTTGAGGTTTTGGTAAATTAGGGTTTACGAACAAAACCTTATAGTATATTCCTCAGAATGAAACCCTAGGTGTATGTTTGTCTGTCTCATCGAAACCCTATCTATATGTATAAATTTAATGTATTGATATTTGTGTCTTGGGTTTACCTAATATATGTTGTTGTGAAATCATAGATATGTATATGTGCTAACCTACTTGTTTATTCCTATTGTTTTAGGGTTTGTAGCTAAATCCTAGTATAAGTCTTATATTCTAGGATATGATTGTGATGAAAAAATATAGGGTTCACAAAAGGTTGGTCATATTGTTAAACCCTTAGATTATGTTGTGATTGGTTTTGATTGTTTAGCATCTCGTAAATGGGATCTAGGGTTCACATTAAATCCTAGTAGAAGTCTAACATATGAATTCTAAATTTGTTAGATGCATTGCACTTGTTTGAGTTTATTCTAGGGTTTGTAATATGTCATAAAAGATTTTGTCATATCTCTGAAGGAAATATTGAAACCCTAGATATAATCTGATATCTTGATTGAGTTATTTATGTGATCTAGGGTTTATAACCAAACTTGAGCAAGAAGTTGAAGTATAGAAGTATGTGTCTCTTGTTGATTATGAAACTAACTATGTTTAGGTATTTAATGTCTAAAGTATAATTCTTCCATTATTGTATGATTGTGATATAGTTTAATTCATGCTCCTATATATGTATTTGGTTGTACTTATTGTTTAATTTGTGTAGGTACATAATCTTCAGGATGTTGAAGATATCCATAACTAAATTTGACTTGATTGGAAAACATGATATGAATGATGATGATCAAGATGACTCTAATAAGAAGGATGGAAGCCATGAAATATTCTTTGATGTCATATAAAGTAGTTGACCTCCCTAAGTTAAGAGGGGACCTAGATAAAAGAAAGGGCATATCTCCCAAGTTGAGAGGTAGGGCATATTATAGTCATTATGGATACCTTGAAGAAGAAATTGGAGAATGTATATTTAGATGTTGTTTAAAGAGGGAAAGCAGGATCTAGTTGCAAAATATATTATTGCATGTGAAGTAGGAAAGTAAGCTCTATGGTCGAGGAAACATTTTTCAAATATGTTTGGGAAGAATTTAAGTCCTATTAAAGGGAAGCAACATCTAAGTTTACTTATGTGTATTGAAATATTGTTACTACGGGTAAAATCTCTTAAATTTTTGGAATCATGTTTTGCATGCTTGATTTATTTGATATTATCGATCTGTTTCATCAGGAGAGACTTGTTGTTACCTATTTGAATAATTGAGAGTTTTGAGGCATTCTATAATTCCTGGGAGGAAATTTGGTCATCCTGTGTGTTGATGTCTAGTTCCTGATGTAGGGAGGGTGGTGTTGGTCATAGAGCTATGACCCTGCATTACACACCTAATTCCCTGGGTTGATGGTTAGCAAGTAAGCCTGATGGTACCTAGAGTGGTTGAAATATTTGGTCCATCTTAGTCCCACCCAGATAGATTTACCTAGTCATGAATCTAGTTTGTGGCACTTAGTGTGCCTAAACTCTTCTTGGTTCATGTGTTTTGAGATCTTCCTTCTAATTTTATATCTATACCATTATGAATGGTCAGAAAGGGATGTGAGAAAAATGAGAAGTGATAGAGGGAAAGAACCAAGAGTTCGAAACAAAAAAACTAGGAATTAAGGATTAGTCCCTAATGGAGTCCCCAATTCTGCATAGGGGTAAAATGCACAGCTAGTAGCTAGAGTAAGATCCCTCTCGAGACTTCCCGGGACCCAAGGCAGACAATTCGATTCGCTGCAACATTCACGAAAGGGAGTGTTGAAGAATGTATCTAGGTTCGTTCTTCATTAGTGTAATTGATTCATAATAAAATGTATTTATCAAAATAAATAAAAAGGAATTATTATTATTATTATTATGACTCATTAAAGCATGGGTTTCATGCTTGGGTCATCATGTTATAGGTCAAAGTCCTCGTTGAGGACCTCTAGGTTTTATATTGATTCATTCAAGTTATTTACCATTTTATGAGACCCTTTGTGGGATTTTGAATAATGCAAAATGAATTATTATAGAGTGAAATAATTCATTTTTCACCTCCATACCAAGTTGACCCTCACGTAATGAAATCTTCCTACATTAGGGAAATTTGACACACAGAAAAGGATATATATAGAAGTGCAGTTCAAATCATTTGGAGGATCACTCCCTGAAGTTTGATACTAAAGAAGGAGAAGCAGAAAAGTGTGAAGTTGGAGAAGAAGGATGAAAATTATAGGAAAAGGCTAAATCAAAGTTTTTGTATATCTCTCTGTCACTCGTGCTAAGTTACTAGGCTAATGTTGGAAGGTCGAATTTCTATTGTTAGGAGGTCGAACTTTCTGCTGCACCAAGGTCAAAGCTTCTATTGCATCAAGGTCGAAGTTTATGTTGCTTTAAGGTCAATGTTTCTGCTGCATTAAGGCTTGTTGTTACTAGGTTGAAGTGTTTTTGCTTCTAGGTCGAAGTACTGCTACTGCAAGGTCGAAGTTCTCAGTAAAAGTTGTTGGAAGGTTATCATTTGCAGAAGAAGGATGGTTTACTTTGTGATTGGAGGAAGTATATGTCTAGGTCAAAGAGTCTTGGATTATCTCGTGAAAATGCTGAAGGAAGAGTTTTTGACTGGGTTTTCCCCTAGAGAGGGGTTTTTCCCTGGCTTTCCACCTACATCTGGTGTCTTTGATCTTCGTGTTATGATTTTCATAATTTCTTGATGAACTAAGATAAAATAAGAACATAAGAAAGTTAATAAGAACATAAGAATATCACAAGTAATTATCATCATAAAGAAAATATTTCTGCCATTCTAATTTTCCAACATACTTTAGTCCTAATAGCTTTTCCTTTGAATTTATTTTTAGACCCTCTATCCCCAAAAACATTTCTAATTAGAGTATTTAATGATGATGTTTATATTCTGAGTTTTATTACTTCATTAAGAAAATACACATATCAAATTATCAATGTTAACACTAGAAAATTATACACGCATTTGAACAATCTAAAAGACGCCCAAAGTCGTTCAACAGAACAGACACGTGAAAATTTTCCAGCTGGAGACATTATGAAATTTGAAAATTTTATTTTTTCCTAAAGTCTTATATTTAAAAATATGATCACGCGACATATCTTAAGGAACAAAATATGACAATGCATATTTTTCTTCGAAATTCGCATGGTCGAAGAAAAGCTCGACTCAACAAATTTGGTACCACTTCCCATGCTTGGAAAATGATTCCCTAACATGTTCTAGTCAAGGACAGTCGAATTCAAATTTCCCTAAAGATATGCAATCCTCAATGGAATCATATTGTCCTACTCATAATTCATTATCATTCATGAACAATGAGAGGGAAGATGGATTCAAAAAATTCTATATAAGCGTGTCATGGGAGAACGAAAGTAGGAGACAATGTTATGCTAGCCAAATTGCTATCAGAGGAACACCACATTTCATTGTTGAAGCAGAATAAGTAAGAGCATTATTATGTTGTCCATATTGCTTCTAAGCAATCCATCATTCCAGTGAAAGAAGAAGAGTTCACCATTGAGATATTATTCATACATCTTTGAGAGAGAGGAGAAGCTTACAAAGAGATTGAGAAAAGGAAAATCCTTGCTAAGAGTTTTTTAGCACCGTAGCTCAAAGAAATATCTTCAAGTGTTTAGTATTCATTTATTGTATTCAACTTCTACCACCAACAATCAATAAAGGGAGCCTTTTTCCATTATTTTGTTGACTTGTTTTCTTCATTAAGCATTATTTATGTATTTATCTCTTTATTTTAGTTTGTGTATGCATTGTTTTCACCATTTGTAATGCTTAGTTTATCTCAGTTTTTTCACTAACAACACCAACTCTATCTATGTTCCTTTGCAGGGTGTTGTGCCTTGTTTTAATATTTTATATGTTGTATATATCTCATGTTTTTCATTGAAAACACACAAACACACACAAACACACATACTGAAATGCATAAAGTATATATAAAAAAAGAATTCAAAATAAAGGGTGATAAAATATTTTTCAGAGTAGTTGGATGCACATAGAGTAGGACCCTTATCCGAAGAAAAGCATTAAAGTGCGAGCTGGTTGCACTGCTAGGGTCCTTGATTGCAAAGCACTCATACGATGGCACAAACCCGACCTTACAGAACGCGTGGTGTTTATCGATAGGGGTGCCTCCGCACAATTTTTGACCTTCGCTGGTTGACTCGAACAAATGGTCCAGATTAACTGTGGGGGCACTACTCCAAAATTTTGTCGTACTGCAGAGTTCCCCCACAACGACGGTAGAAGGCGAGCTCATGATGTCTGCAAGCAAGCCAGCCATGTCACCCTTCCATGTCACCATCATCGTACCGCTTATCATTTCACCCATCTTGTCATCCGTCATTTCATTCATTTCACCCCACGTAATATCATTTCCCGCTATTTTACCACTTATTCTATAAAAGGGTTTTTCTATCAACATCTTTCAATGTCCTTTTTAGAAGTAGTTGAAGTCTCTGAGGTCTATACAATCTTCCAAGTCACCATTTACCTCCTCAGCCAAGTATTTTACATAATTACACTAAATTTTTTAAGAAATGGCAAAGAAAAGTGAAATGGTTGGGTCTTCTACTCACATTCCCCTTATGGACACATAAAGTGATATTGTAGACACCATTTGCCCGGTCGACCACCTTCAATTATATTAACATGTTATATTGAACTAGTCAAACAATCTAGTTTACTCTACCCTTGTCAAAAAAGGAGTTATGTCAGCATTTTTCCCTCAAAATTATCTTTTTCCAGAGTTTATCCACTGGTTGGTTTCATCAATGTATCCTCAAAAGCACTTTGTAATGAACCAATTGGGAGAGAATGTCTTCCAAGTATATACCCTCATAATTAGAGAATATATTTTTTATCCCTCTGCAAATTCATATATGAACTTCTCTGATGAATTTCTGTCCTCATATTTTCAAGACTTGCCTGGGCCTGAGTTTGCCCAATTTTTTTTTTCCTGATGCCTGATAAGACAAAAATTTCCTTGGACTCTGATAAGTTTTCTTTAAATCTCTTTACCAAAGATATGAGACTAGTTTTGCATATTTTGGCTAAATTATTGGGCAGGGAGGATCCGATTATGCTTGATAAGACAATCCCAGGGATGTTTTCCCTAATGATGAAACCTGGGGTGGTTTTAGATATTCCTGCTTATTTGGAGAATCTTGTCAATGCTCAATTCATGAGTCTGTCACTAATTGGGTGTTTTAGGTTTCAATCTATGATTACTTATTTGTTTCTATATAGTCATGTGGAAAGCTTTACTCCATTGCGATTAAATGTTATGTATGAAAATAGAAATAAGCAATCAATGGTATTATGGAGAGACATAGTGAGGAGGGAAGTAGGAAATGAAGGCTTATTTGAATTCACTTCTTATTTCCTGCCAATTGTGTATTCAATTTTGAATGGATCACCTGCACCTTATTTGTTGCCCAAGGTCCAATCATTTTTATAGTTAAGAAAGGATGTGAAATTTGGGAATTGGTTTTATTTTGAGGATCATACATAAATCAGGTTATATGGAGTTGACATTGAAACTTTCAGATTACCAACCTTTTTTCCAATGAGAATGTTTGCCTTAGATTTTATAAGGCAGAGTCTTAATGTTGATCAAATTCACTTTGTGCCTATAATAAATGGACATTTATTCAAATTGCCTAAGACTATGGGTCCATTTATTATAAATACCAGACATGAAATTGAAGAAGATCACAAATTGTTGGATGGTATGCACTTGCTGTTAGGAGAAAAATGGGCCTATGACCCACATAACATGATTTAAAATTGAAGATTGGAAAATTGTTATGCCCCTTTTATTCATGAATCCATGCCAGAGGTGGAGAAATTAGAAAATGGGGGAAATTCATCTACATTTGTGCAGGTAGGAGTAGAAACCCATCATCCCACTGAAAAGAACCTTAAAAGGGGAAGAGATGAAACAATTGACTTAGAGGGTGATACAAGGAAAGAGTCCAAGAGGCTAAAGACAATGGATGAAGTCAGTTCATCAAACACACCAGGATACTCCTTGCATTTGGGGAAATTCAGGTGCTCCTTCATCCCCTGTTCCAAAAGATATAGGTCATGATTCTGTCTCATTTATCAAGAAGGTGTTTTCACAAATAGAAGAGAAGAATAGGAAAATAAGGGATAATATAGAATCCTAAGCAGAAGCTCAAATTTATTCTGCGCATATTATTTTCAACCATAGATTTGGAGAAGTACCAACTGAAGATAGTTTTTTATCATCCTTAAGCTATGAGTGTAGCATCCTCAAATGCCTTTAAAGCTATAAATTCAACAGTAGATGAAAAAAAAATTCTCTCCCTGATAAAATCAACGTTCATATGCAGAGTGGACATTTGATTTTTAATGATTTGAACAAGACCGCTTCAGCAGCTAATAAAGCTAAAAACATGTTAGGAAAGGTGACAAAACAATTAAAATTGGAGAAAGAAAATTCTAGAGCTTACTCCACACAAAATGAAGAGTTGAAAAAGATCATTGACAAGATCGGTATTGAGCCTGAAGATAAATCAACAGTTCATAAATTTTTGCAGAGTGTTGAATATGAAATTCAAACCTAGAAAAAGAAGTTCAAGCTTCCCACTGGTGAACATCCAATGGCTACTGAAGTAGCTCAAGTTGAGACAGAAAAAGAGCAGTTGTTGCAAGCTCTGTTGGCTGAAAATGGGGAGATATCTAAGTTGAAAGAGGTGAATGAAATGCTACAAAAGAATTTGGATTGTCATGTTTGTACTATTGTTATTTCATGAGATTCTGAAGAACCTGCTGCCAAATTAACTCAAGTCGTGACTGATTTAAGATTGGCAGAGATTGATTTTAAAAAAATCAGAGAGATCTATAAAATGCATGCAAGGTGATAAGAGCTACAGAGCAAGAGGTGCATATGACTAAGAACAATGCTGAGAATTACAGACAAGATTACTAGATTTCCTGTCAAGAAATCAAAGAACTGAAGGAGAAGGTGAAAGGGAATATGTCCCTTATTCAGGCTCAAGAAATCATATGGACTGATATTATTGAAATAGTTAAGAATGTGTGGAATCTATTGGTTATTTTTGGAGAAGAGAAGAATATATTGAGATACTTGGAAGTAGTCATTGTGGAAAATAAACAAAATTTACAAAATAAATCTATGTGTGCCAAAAAACTGATTGATTTTATAAATTACAAATCTACACAGGAATTGCAGGAATTCGGGATTGAAGACAAAACTCATTGTGTGATGGAGTTGAACAAAATGATAATAAAAAATTCATATAGGAAATCTACTGAGAAAAAGCTAAATGAATTCAAGGAGGAAATGGTAAATTTTAACATATTGTTTGGTAAAAGAACTAGGGCTAGTCATCCATCCTGTTGGGATCAGTAAGGAAACTTACTTGCCTGGGAAACATATGAGACATTGTTGGTAGAGGAAAAAAGAAAAATTGGTTATAAACATGAAAAGAATATTGTTTTAAAGGGAGATAATATTGTAAATTAATTTCATAAAGACTTTCAGCTACTAAGGATGATGAAGACTTTATTTGCAGAAAGGCCAACATACTCCAGGATTACCAATTTCCGAATGGAACATGTTAAACTGGTTAATTTTTCAAGCTCGAATGTGGATTTGTAGAGGAAATGAAAAGAGTGGATGTCCCCATAGGAAAAAGAGATAGAGACAGGAACCTCCTCTATGCTAGAGTCACAAACTGCTCATTGATCAAATGTTATTTGAACTTTTATTTTATTTCCTTAAATAAAACTCATTTCTATTTCTCAAAGTAATGTCTCAGGAAATTAGTTTTGGAAGTTGACAGCTTCATAACTGTCCTTTTTTGTAATATTGTATTTAAGACTTTTTATGAAGATGAGAGGGGTTCCGGACTTTGGGCCTCATAAGGTTTTCTAAGTTTTATACTTTATCTTTATGATATTAATAAAACTTTTCAAAATTTGATGAATGTGATTAGTTCTTCATGTTTCATCGTGTGTATGTTTTCTCTCTCTCAAAATAAAGTAATGTAGCCGTTGGTATCTAATTTTACATCAGTAAGTTAGAGTTATATTCCTTAAATTTGCTCCTTTATTCTGATTTCATTTCTTTAAACCATGTTTTGCTAAAACCAGAGATAATAGTTTCTGATAACAACATATTGTTAAAGGTTTTCCACCATCATTTCATCTTTTATTTGTTCATTCATATTCATAATTTGAAAGCATTGTGAG
Organism: Pinus albicaulis; assembly: GCA_034641835.2. NCBI lineage: Eukaryota > Viridiplantae > Streptophyta > Pinopsida > Pinales > Pinaceae > Pinus > Pinus albicaulis. Next base: position 298,239,516 of record CM076576.1, on the reverse strand, counting down.
GGGATTTGTTCCTTGTAAATATTAAGGGTTTTAAAATATAATTTTTTGGGGTTACAACATGAAGGGACAACAAAAAATTTTATTCACAAATTGCACAAAATTTTTTGGGCGTTGATCTCCTTATAACTAGAGATTGTCTCCCAAGGAAATTTTTTTGGCGCCGTTGCCAGGGAGCGAAGACACGAAGCTATTTTTCCCTGGGTTTTGTTGAAGAAATCATTTCTTTGATTGGCGAACAAAGCGAGTGATTAGGCTGTATTTTTCATCAATGTAGACCTGGATTCTAGAATACCACACACAAGGTTAGATTCCTCATACCAAAAACTTCCAGTCTTATCTGACCCAGAAAAGCTAGTATCAAGAAGGGTTTGGAAAGCCAAATCCCCAATCACTCCAAGTCCTACCCTGTATGCCCCAGGCAACACTTCTAGTTAGCAAGCTTCTCTTTTTCACTCAGAAGAGGTAATCAAAACTCTTCAGTTTTTTGAGTTAGGACCCATGTCCTCTCGAATATTTTTTCCCAAAACCGAATTTGGAGGAAAATTCGTTTGAATCAGTTTCTTTGTCTTTACCAGATTTTCAAGAAGTTTCAACCGTTCATTTTGAAACTTTGCAACGGTCGATTTCTCCTATGAAAAAAAAATCACTATATCTGTGTTTCCCCCTCCACCTTTCATTTTTCAAGCAACTGTTAATCATAATCTCAATATGTCAGTTCCTGCTTTTGTTTTGAATAGGTATGCCCCATTAAATCTCGCTCAACCAATGAATGCAATGCCACAATACTATCTTAAATTGTTGCCTTGTTTTTCAAGAGAGGGTGAAGGTTTCGTCCCTTCACTGAAAACTTGAATGTCGAATATCTTGATGTCGTTTTGAGGCTGTTTGTTCAACCCTTAGATGGAGAAGCTAGGAAGTGGTTCAAAGCCCTTCCAAATAATTCAATTAACACTTGGAAAGATTTGGAAAATATCTTTACTCATAGATGGGGGGAAAACAAGGATCATGGGTACTTTTTGACAAAGTTTAATGCTATTAAAAGGAAACAAGAAGAAAATGTTGCATATTTTATTAAAAGATTTGACAAGTTGTATAATGGTCTTCGAGTAGAAATCAAACCTCCACTTGCTAGAGAATTTTTTTTTTTTGCTAGAGATTTCAAATCAAATTTTGGTTTCCCTTTGAGGGAAAGAAGGTCTCCTACCTTGGATCAAATCCAAACAGATGATTTAGAATTGAATAAAACTTTACTGCAGCAGGGAAAAGTGAAGGAAAGAAACAAGCGCAGGATAAGGGAAAGGGGAAAGAGGAAGTTTCCCATGATAAGAGATTGGAATATATGACTAAGGCTATAAATTTTTTATCAAAAAACAACTTGAAAGCAAAAACCCTCCTAGGAAAATTCAACGGGGTCAAAATCGAATTTTTAACCCACAATTCAGAAAACAACCCCTTCAATTTTTTCAAAGAGAAAGAAAGGATCAAGATCAGATTCAACCTCCTTTATACATAGAATATGGGTTTGAAGATGCAGTAGAAGAGACTGCAAAGGAGAAAGATAACCAAATATCCACATTGTATGCTAATGAAATAGAGGATGATGAAAATGAGGAGTGTAATGCTGAAACAAAAGAGTCTCTGAATGATCAAGAAATTGATCAATATTGCAAAAAGTTTACTCGTCTTATACAGGCTGAATTACATAAGAAATATGATTTGAGATCAAGGAAAAGATCAAGGCTGCAGAATAATGAAAAGGTTCCAGAAGATTCAACACATCAACCAATGGCGACTCCACAATAATCTTTGAAGCAACTTGATAGAGGAAAGCAGCAAACTAATTCAATAGAAAAAATTACATTTCAACAAGGAGAAATTTCACAAGAGAAATCAAAAGGTGAGAAGTTGAAAAAATCTGCTCATCCATCTGAGCAAATTTAAAATTAAAAAAAGAAAGGTGAAGATCTAGAGAAGTTAATAAAGACAAGTAATTCTTTTAACTTAACGAAAGAATTGGAGAAAATAAAGATGCAAATTCCTTTGGTAGATTTGGCTAAAACCCCAGCGTATAAAAATAAGATTTTAGATTTTATTAACCTTTCCCAAGATGATAACGAGCAGGCACAATAAATTTGCAGGAAGAGAGACCAGTGGTGATGTTTGGTACTCATGTTGAAGAGGTAGATTCATCTACTCCTTTTTAAATTTCTTTTTTGGTGCATACTTTTATGCTCCATAATTGTAGGTTAGATTCAGGGGCTTCTAAAAATTTAATGCCATTATCAATCACGAAGCAATTGAACTTAAAAATCACTAAACCTTATAAGAATATTTACTCTTTTGATTCTAAAAAGGTTAAGTGCGTGGGGTTAATCAAATATCTTGTTGTCTCCTTAGCTCAAATCCCAACTAGAAGTCTCGTGATGGATGTGGTAGTGGAAGATATTCCAGCTCGTTTTGGGATGCTTCTTTCCATATCCTGGGGGGCTAAGTTGGTAGGTGTTTTGAATTTAGATTTTACTTATGCTATAATCCCAATTTTTAGAGGTGAAGAGAGAAGATTATAAAGGGAAAGTGAGTTTTTTAAAACCATTACTGAGGATAGTTCAAGTAATTCTCCTGTGTATAGTCAGGAAAAAGATGATTTTTCTTGTTTTATGTTACAATAAGTTGCAAAATTTACTGAAGATACTCAAGTGAAGCTCCCTTCGGCAATTGGAAATAAAGAGCTGACAAAAAATGGAGTTTGAAAACTTTACTTTGATGGTGCTTATTCGAAGGATGGCACTGGAGTAGGTATTCTTTTGATCACTCCAAAAGGTCACTTTATGCCTTTTTCATTCAAGTTAGAATTTGATTCTACTAATAATATCTCAGAATATGAAGCTTTAATACTTGGACTGCAAACTGCCAAAAAATTGGGAGTACAATGTAGATCTGTTTTTGGAGACTCTGAATTGGTGATTAAATGGATTAGGAATCATTGTCAGCCAAGACATCCAAGATTAATAGCTTACCTAAATGAATTTTGGGACTTGGTAGATAATTTTTTCCTTGCTTTTAATATACATATTTTCCTTAGGGAAGGAAACAGGCTTGCAGATTCTTTAGTAGTTGCAACCAGTACTTTTAGACCTCCCCTAAATCCTAAGTTGAGAAATGAAGTAGAAATCAGACACATGCCTTCAGTTCCAGATAATGTGAAACATTGGCAGGTTTTTGAGGATGAAGAGAAAATTAAGGATTTTTGGGGATGATAGGAGAATTTTATAATCTGAAGATTGATTAGGAAGAAGATGTTGGAAAGAAACAAGAAGAATCAGTTTAATTCAAGGATTCAATAGGCAATTTTTATTGCCTAAATCTACCTCAGGTTGAAAGAAGGTAGAGTTCAGAGTAACATCAAACCACGCTAAGTCTGGTAGCTAGCCCTACCAGATTAGGAGAGGGCTCTCTCCGGGTCAATCTCAGCAAAAATAATCAATGAGGCTTGAGATGACTTGAAATAAAAGCTGATTTTAGGCTAGGTATATAAGTAAAAGAGTTTGAGTTTGATTTTGGGGGTTTTTGTTGGAATCAAAGGGAAAGGAAAATTTGGGTCCGGGGATGAGGCCTAGTTTTTACAGAGTTCTGATTGGGGCAAGGAAGGCAATCGTTTTGATGCTTTGAATTGAATGAATGGATAGTTTAGACCGGTGAGGAGCTGAAGAGGGCAAGAGGCTTTCAAGAATCCTCTTCAAACAGATGAAAACATGGAAAATTAAACAAAACCGAAGGCAGAGCAAAGCAATCTAATGAATTCCACCTTTATCACTCATTTGTTTAATTTAAGAAGAAAGGAGAAGGGAAATGATACACATAAACATCAATGAACTTAAAATCACATAGAGAAACACACCATCAAAACACAGAGCCACATGGATCACAAAAAGTGCTGCAAACCCTGGTCTATTCCTTTGCCAAAATTGTAGAGATGAAATGTACAATGAAGTGCCAAGCAATCCCAAAAGTCCAACCCTGAAAATGACTGAAGAAATACATGATATAGACAAGCCTAAATCATTCCCATGCCTCTAGGGGTAGAGCTCATCATTCTAGGAGCTGTTTCAACCATATCTAAACTAGGAACTGGAAAATAGGCAATGAAACAACTTGCCTCTATATGATAGGAAACCATTCATTCACTCATACATTTCATTTTTATGAATGAATTACTAATGAGTAAAAATAAAGCAAATTACATCACATGTAATTATATCAAGGTACAACAAGAGTTACAATAGTAAAGTCAAACTAGTCAAAAACTAGAAGTAAAAATCGAGTTGCTATTGAAAGGAAAATAGGCCACTTTCCTGTGCGCTCACATCAAATCGCTATGCGATAATGTTTGGAGGTTGACGAAAGGAGGCTCTGAAGTCCAAATTAAGTGAAGGATAGCTCTTTGGAAAGCCTTGCCTGTCTACTTTCCAACCCAAGTGGAATTTCTGAATTTGGTTGCCATTTGCCCCTCCAAAAATCAAATAGCCCAACACTGCTTCCTGTGTGTGCAAAAAGTGGCAGAAAGGCCATTTTTAGGGTGTTTTTGACCCTTTAGGCAACCCAAAACTTGTCAAAATCCTTAGGTAATCCATAGGCATGCATAAATTTTGATGAAAAATCTAGAAATGCAAAGTTTTCCTCCTGAAGAGCTGCCAATTATAAGCGCGCGCCAAGTGGCGCTACGCGTCGAGCAGGAAAATCTGTTTTGAGGCCAAAAAATTCAAAATTGACAAATTTTTTCCCAAATTTCTTGAAATTTGGGCTGAAGGTCCTTCATAAAGCACTATGCTGGGCCAAATAATCTTTGGCCAAAATTTGGATCCTATCATGCCTTTTGCGACGCTTTAGTGCCCTCTTTAGCCTCGCCTTCAGGATCTTGATCCTCGCTTTGCAAACATGATTTCGCGCCCAATAATGGTTCTTCATGTGCCTAAGCATGTTCTTTTCCTTGTTGGCCTTCTCCAACAGCTTCTCGAGATGAATATTGACCCTCTCAAGCCAAGTCTTTCTATCAGCCTCAATCTCCCGTTCAATGGGTGTCATCTCGGTTTGGCTTCTTTGGGCAGCTTGCCGGTTCTCACGGATGTGTTGCAACTCCATGATTGTCTGCTGATCCTCCAACTGTTTGTTCTGATGCTGCAGGTAGTTTATGATCCATTGGGATCTCTACAACTTGACGGTCAAGGTATCGATCTCAGCCTTCTGCTCCTGAATGGTCTCTCTCAACTTTGAGCTTGGAGAGCTCAAATCCTCATCAATCAACATGAAATCAGTATCCTGGCCTCCTGAAGGGCCCTCATCCTGCATAGGCCTCTTACCTCTGTCCTGTATCTGTACCTGTGCTGCTGATGACGACAACGAGACGCCTTCCACCCCGAGTGGAGATAGTACTCGTCGGGCTGCTGCAAATAATACTCTGGTGCCTCTCTGATAAGTAACAAACACTGGCACACTGATAGGCTCTGTCTCGTGACCTTCAGGCTGATGTGAAGGTTCACCTGCATCATGGACAACCTCCGGAGGAATCGAGGAGCTGTGAAGAAGTCATTGGAAATGAAATCTTCCCATGAAATACCCTGCAATCCAAGCTGATGTACAACCACGGTCTTGATGAGTGCATAGTGATAAATAATGTTGTATTGCTGCTCGGGAGTTTTCTTCTGCACAAGAGTGGTCATTCTCTCGATGTTCCGGCAAATGAAATAAGGAATTTTCATCATCCTCACTCTTGTGAAATGCATCAATAACCTGATGTGGTAAGCGTAGAGGCGTGAAAACCGGCCCTCACAACTGAAGTATCTGATAATAAGTTTCATCAAAGGCGCATAGGATTCCTTTAGGAACTGGAATGGAAACACCCTTCTGAGCTGTCTCACATAGCTAGGCCTGATGTATGGTTCATAATGCACTCTGTCCACCTGCTGTCTTTTTTTCCACTGTTCACCCACATTCGGTATTCCAGTTGCTTAAGAGATGGTTTCCGGTGTCAAAGTGAAATTTACACCAGCAAGAGTTACCTGACCATCATGAAAATGCAATACAAACAAACGAGCTAACTCCTGATGATGACGAATCCTAGCAATCATCTCACAATACTGATAGCATGACTGCTCTCGAAAACATGCCATGGTAAGTGGGCAAGCCTGCAATTGAGTCAATAAGGTGGGCTCTTCTCTCACATGTTTGCCACCTTTACGAGGCCTTCTCGGTGTATGTAGCTCAGTGGTAGAATCACTATCTCTGTCATATGATGTATCAGTGTCTATTTCCATGGTGTTTCAAGGTCTATGTTTAGCTTGTATGAGATGAAAATGAGAATTTGGTGCTTTGTTTTAGTTGCCAAATGTGTGTCAAAGGGAGGGACTGTAGGAGATATAGGGCAGTGGAGACAATGGGGTTTAATCGAATGATAATTTTCCCTTTGAAAATTTGACAAACTTTGGGACAAGGGACAACCACTGAATTTTTGGGGAACTTGGGGTTTTGGGAATTTTTTACAAATGAAATGGGAAGGGGAAAATGATGGGAAATGCTTGGGATAGGGAAATGGGGCTTAGGAGTGAATGACCTTGGGGATGTAAGGGAATAGGGGATAGACTGTTATTATAGTATAATAGCGAGGGGAGGAATAAAAAAGATGGGAAATGAAGTACTTGGCACCAAAATCAAATTTTAAAACTTCAAATTCAAACCCTAAGGGAGCAAATTTTAATACGGTGATAGGGTTTATAGTTTTGGCATTTCAAATTCTCATAATCCATTTTCAAACAACACCAAACATTGTTAATGGAAATTTCAAAATCTCATGAACTTACTTGGAACAAAGGAGGCCGATTCGTTTTTAAGATTGAGGGAAGTGGCAACAAATTTTATGTTTCGGGCCAATGCGCCACGCGCACAACCCAGTGCGCTGCGACCGTTCTAATTTGCATGGAGGTGAGCGGCCCTATGCGCCGCGTTTGGGTTATGCGTCGCGCCCAACGCCCAGTGCGCCACGACCAACACTTCACCACAGTTTCGGCCTTTCAAACCTTGTTTCGTTTCCTCCACGATTTGTCTTTGGATCTTTGATGACTTTGATTGCAAATGGATTGTTGAATGCGAAAATATCTTATATATACAAAGGATTTTTATTTTTCATTTGGAAAACCCACTTTGTAAAGTCTGAATTTTGACACTTTTTGAATAAACTCTGTTTTTGTTTCCTTTTTGATTTTTTGAGCTAAATGATGAATTTATTTTCTATCTTTGCAGGGATAGCTGGCATGGGATTTTGGCAAAGGCGACCAGGGCTGCGCCTGAAGTACTTTACAACTGAAAAAATTTGAGAATTACATTACATTTATTACAAAAGACGAAATTGACGATTTTTCTTCAAAACAGAGTTTTGAAGAAGAATCATTATCAATCATTATGACAATGAAATTTTTGCAATGAAAACTTATTTCGAACCTCCCTCATGTGCCTGCTGGCATTATTAGACACTTTGAAGACTAAATTAATGAAACCCTACACCTAATGAGACCTAAAAACCCTAAAATGACTCTTTGTCAAACAGGAGGCCAAACATGACTGTAAATGACTTTAAAATTGATTTTGATTTTGATGAACAGACACGGACCAGCAGGTACATGACATGAGGGATATGAGAGAAAATACCCTTCCATCAGATGATCCATGCTCCTAATGGAATGCAGATGACTGAATTGAATGAGACACCTAAAATGAAATGCAACAAGATAAATTTTGATCTCTGACGGAGGGATGAAGATACCGACTCTAACAGCAATCATAAAATTTTACAATTAAATACAATGTGATACCAAAAGGATTGGTACCTCTAGAAAGGTTATTTAATGCTGATGATGTTGCTAACAATCCAAAGAAGACAAACCTTGAAGAAGACATTGAAGAATTTAATTTGGGAACAGATCAACAACCCAAGATGGTAAGATTGTTCAAAGGTTTTCCTAAACATTTTAAATAGAGATATATAAGTATTTTTAAGAATTTTGTTGATATTTTTGCGTGGTCATATGAAGAATTGAAGACCCATGATACTAGTATCATCCAGCACAAAATCCCTTTGAAGCCAGGGGTTAAGGATTTTAGACAAAAGCCGAGGCATATTAATCCTTTGTTTTTTCCTTTAATTGAGAAAGAAGTTAAGAGATTATTACAGGCGGAAATAGTTTTTCCCTTGAGGTATTTAGATTGGGTGGCCAATCTAGTACCTGTAAGGAAGAAAAATGGAGAGATAAGGTTATGTGTTGATTTTAGGAATTTGAACTGAACATCTTTGAAGGATAATTATCGTTTTCCTAAGATGTACCATATTTTGCAGAGTGTAACAGGATCATATAGATTATCAATGATTGATGTGTTCTCTGGTTATAATCAGATTGCAGTAGAAAAAGAGGATCAGAAGAAAACAAAATTCACAATTCCTTGGGGCACCTTCATGTATGCCAGAATGCCTTTTGTATTGATGAATGTTGGTGCCACATTTTAGAGAGCTATGAATATATAATTTATAAGAGAAAAATATAAGTTTGTGGTGATTTATTTAGATAATATAACTGTCTTTTCGAATTCAGATGAAGATCACTTGGAGCATCTACAACAGACCTTTGAAAAATGCAGAAGGTATGGTTTATCCTTGAATCCCAAGAAGTCTCACTTTGCTTTAAAGGAGGAAAATTGATTGGGGCATATTGTTTCAAAGGAAGGAGTGAAGATAGATCATGTGAGATTAGAAGCAATAGGGAAAATACCTTTTCCAAGAAGCAAGAAATATATTCAGAGTTTTCTAGGAAGAATTAATTTCCTCAGGAGGTTTGTTCTGAATTATGCTGACATTTTCAAGGGAATCACTAATATGCTGAAGAAAGGGGTAGAAGTTAAATGGAATGCATCTACAAAAGATTCTATTTCAAGAATTAAAGAAGCTGTTCAAAAAGCTCATGTGCTGATAAGTCCTAATTATGAAAAACCTTTTCAAATCTTTTCATTTTCTTTTGACATTACTATTGCAATTGTACTTCTACAGAAGAAATAGGAGCAAAGAGAACAACCTACAACATTATTTAGAAAAGTGTTGAGATATGCAGAACTTAAATATAATATTTTAGAGAAGCAAGCATATGCTATGGTTAAAGCCCTTAAATCTTTCAGGATTTATATTCTCCAATCCTGAGTAACTGAATATGTGTCAAATGATGTTGTTAAAGACGTCCTAGTTCAAAGTGATGTTCAAGGGAAAAGGGGTAAGTGGATAGCAAGGATACAAGAATATGATTTGGACATAAAACCAACTAAGCTAATTGTGTTAGTGTGTTTGGTGCACGTATGTACAGAATCAAACCAACTTAAAGGGTGTGGTTTACACACATAAGTTATTGGTCACAGGCAGAAAAAAAAAAGTGGATTCAAGCAAGTTAGTGGAACAAGCTAGAATCATAAACATACTAGATAGAGAAATAGTATGCATATATAAACTAAAACTAAAACAAATAAAATAAAGATCTGAATAGAGTCAAACAACTGAAATAATCCGAACGGTGGCTCTTCGGCCCCTCTTATTGAGTGCTGGTAGGAAATGAGGATGAAAATTTAACCCTCTTGCCAAAGGGCCCCTAGAACATGCATTCAAAGTCCTAATGCAAGGATGTTTTTACTTCCAAGCTTGCCTCGGTGCAAAGTCTGCCTTTCTCTACTGTGGTGGACTGAACTTGTTGGATGGCCAACAATTGAGTCCCCTCTATCTTCATTTCTGGATCACACACTACTGGTATTGCTTGGGAAATTCTGTCCAACATAACAATGTGTTCTCAAATTCTTCATCTCATGGTGGCCTTATATAGGAGAATTCAAATCCTCCTTCCCTCTCTTGGTACACTGTGAATGGTAACCCAAGAGAGGGGGATGATTCCTTTGTGTGCCACAAATATTCCATTGTGTGCTCCCTTGATGTCTAAGGAGGCTTTGGTGGTTGTCCTTAGGTAGCTTCAAGTGAGGATTCACTGTCCTTGAGTGTGCTTTTTTTGGTCCTGGAAAGTGAATTTGGCCACTCCAAGGATTGCGTGCATTTCGAGTCAAAAGGCACTTTTCACGAAGGATTATGTGCGCAAAAGCATTTATGACTTGCTCAAATTTGATTTTTCCTCAGACCTTAGAGATTTTTAAATAATTTTCAAATTCTGTAATGTCCTCCAGCCCTATAAATCCTTCTGCATGACATTAAATAATGTCATCTTTTGCTTGTACAATTTTCCAGTGTTAACAGTTGCCCCATAATGTGTGAGGTCTAGGAAGAACTGTATAGCTGAAATACATTATAGTTTCTTTTATGTATATCGTGCATATATATATATATAGAGAGAGAGAGACATGCGTGAAGCTCGGAATTGGAAACACCCTGCACCGGTTCGAAGAATGATCATGTCCTATGGGACCCCTGTAAGCAAATATAATACAATATATATATTAGTGTCCCGTGATTTGGCAGATTGGTAGACCAAATGACAGGGTAACATCAGACCAGTCTTTGGAGTCCTAGGACCTAGCCTTCGTGGAATCAGAGAGGGATCTATCTATTTGTTTGCAAAAATATAAACTTGTTTGCTTTGAAGGGTTGATTTTAGGCTAGTTATTAAGTATAGGGTTTTGTTGTTTATTTTGGTTGGGTATGATGACCAAAGAAGCATAGCTAGAATGAGGAAATCTCTAAGTCATTGGGAAATGGAGTCAAATATAAGTCATGATAAGTTCATCAATGGATTGGGGAGAATCATAGGGAAAATCTAACTTGGTCAGTGGATCTTAAAGGTTCTTCAGGTGTAATGAGATGAACATCAATTTGTAAGAATGAAAAGTAGGATGAAGGGAAATTAAGAATCCTTAATCATATGTAATTTTCAACAGAGGGAATTAAATATCATAAGCATGTAGAGGCAATCAATAGACAGGGAAAACCATAAATTCTTTGATCAAATAAAGCAGATAATGATTCAAGACAAACTTTTCCAATGAAATATAGAAGGCGAGAAACTCATTTAACTTCTAGTGATTTCACCTTCAAGGACAGAAAACACTCAAGACACACATATAACTGTAATTAGAGAAGAGGGAACTCCTAAACATATTTTATCATAGCTATGAATATCTCTAAAACAATTAATTAAGCAAGTACAAAGGGTATGATCGAAACAAAACCTCTTTGGCAAACTTTAAAGAATGGTACTTTAGAGAGAGACTTCAAAAAATAGTGTTTTAGTGACATCAAATAAGCAGGGCTAGCCATAAATCATGCTTGATACCAACTGTATTCAACTATTCATGAAATAAACAAGATTAGGGGGTCTAGAGAGCAATTAAAAATTCTCTAAAATTTCCTAGCAGAAGAAAACATTAAGGCAGTGAAGAACAAACAGAACTAAGGTGCTTTCAAAAGACATTTCTTAGTCTAAAATTTTTATTCTACTGCAACATAGAAAGGTGTGAAAACATAATGAAATAGGAAATAACAATAATAGATTAGGAGCACTTCACCAATAACCAAGCTCTGGATCCTGTGATCTAGCCTCCTCCATCAACAAACGAATCAAGGCATCCACAAGTTCCAAGACATCAATTTATTTTCAACTTCCAAGAGACTATGTATTACTTCAAAGAGTCATCAAATTCCAATGAGATAATGAGTTCAGATGTAGTATTTATGCTGCAAATGAGGAGGTGAAGCTACGCTATGTTTTGAGTGTCATTTATTACAGAGTTAATGAATTCCTAACCTTGAAGACCATGCAAGGCTCAAGGCAGGAATATCTGCAGATATTCCTATGTTTAATAACTTCTATCTTAACTCCTAAGGAAAAATAGGTGAAATGTTTGACTTTAAGGCCTATTCATAACTTTTACAATAACTGTCTGGAAAATATAAATATCTCTGACTCAACTCAATAACTGTCTAATGCTTTATTGAAGGAAACAAAGCACTAGGTGGCAAAAATATCTTTTGAGAAGAGTAACTGCCATAGGCTGAGTCATTCGAATTTGCTTTGGGTTAATATGTCCTTTGTTTTATCTTTAATCTCTGTCATTAGGCCTTAAACTCTATCTTTATCCTTTAACTGTCTGCTTTTATCATAATTTCTTTAATCTGTTTGATATTACTATTCCGTTCATTTAATATTTTTTGATTTCATTCTTTTGATCTTTTGCCTTTATTCTTTATTCTGTTCACTATCTGTTTTTCCTTCTTTGATTTCTGCTTTGACTGGCTAACCTTTTTGTTTTGGCCTTTGATTAGGATTAGCCCTCTAATCCTCCTGCTTTCTTTCTTTCACTATTTCTTTGACTATTTGTGTTTTATGTGTGCAGGGGAAACTGTCTTCGTGGCTGGAGGGTTTCACCCATCGACGATCATGTTTCTTTGATGAACGATCTTGATGTAGGGCCTTTGGTCCCTTTAACTTTGAATGAAACCACTGGATCTTCAAACAGTGTTTAATCCAACCCTCTTTGGACTGTGGGAGGGCATGGTGGACCTTTCCACCATCAAACCTGCATAAAACACAAGCCATTAACCTTTAAAAACCTGTAGGGAGGGTTTACTGCATTTTCAGGGGTTTTCGGGCGGTCGAAAGGCGTTTATGGAGGTGAAAATGAAGGATGGGGCATGGTTGCAGAGGCGGAACCAGTAAAAATTGAAATGAAGGTGGGAGGGTTTGAATTTTGGCGCAGAGAGGAAAAGACGGTTTCGAAAACCAAGTATGGTTTTATCGCGCGAAGGATAGGCGGTAAGCTGTTTTGGGCCAAACGGACGTGATATACCCCAGCATGTGACGCGTGGTAGGAAAAGACTGCCAATTTTGTTTGGGTCGCAAAATGCTAACCCAATCGCAATTTTATTTGCGATATGCGATGTCAGCCGTCGGATCTCGGGATGGGAGATCGAGGTTGACGCATGTTGGGAGGCGGTGAGTAGGTGACAAGATCGACAGAGTGGAAGATAGATGTTGAGGCGTGGTTGGCTGGCGGTGTTTTAGTGGAGGATGGGGCCCGGGCGCGAGGTGACATGGAGGATTATTTTTCATGTAACGCAGGGTCATAATATATGCGGGGTTTGGTTACATGGGAGAGGGAAGCGACAACCATCAGATGGGGGGAGGGATCTCCGATCAACGGTAGGGATGACTCGGTCAGGGGTGCAGGGTTTTAATGGGGAATGGGCCCAGTTTAATACATTCAAAGGTTTTTAAAGGGGCCTATTATAAGGTTGGGGATTTAATAAAGTGAAAGGGGCGAAGTTTTATTTCATACGGGGAAGGGGCTTAGGATAGCGGAAGCCGAGGTTTTATGAGGGTAAAGGGGGATGGGGCTAAGAGGAAAAGGGCTTAGGGCCTATATCTTATGAAAAGGAGGGTTTTATGCATAACTTAAAGGACCCGATAGGCTTTTTAAAATTTAGTTTTAAACAATGTAAAAGGAAGCTTTTACATTGTTTAATATTTCAAAGGAAAAATGATGAATGAAGGGTGTTTTAGGAAGGAGGAAAAATGGGTTTTTCAAAGAAAGAGGGCCATGAATGAAAGTGAGGGTGAGGTAGTGAAATGAGACAAACAAGTCCAAATAATGAATTCCTTCTTTGTAGCAGTGGGGTAAATTTTAGGAGGCAGAGAGGGGAAAGGATAGTGAAAATAGTTTAACTTAGGATAATGAAGGCAATGAGATTTCTAAAACTCACAATATTTCTCAAATTTTGTTTTTAGAAATCTAGGATCATAACTTAGTCATATTTTGATATCTTGGCTCCACTTGGGGAGGGAAGCTCCATTTTTGGAGGTGTCCAGAACTTTCAATTTATCAAATCTCTAAGTTTTGTAGATTAGTGCCTTTTCCATTGGGCAATTTTTTCCCTTCTTTTCTCTTGATGATATTCTTTTTGAAGTGATGATATTCACAATCTGCAACATATGATTCTTTCAACAACATTTCTACCTACCCAACCTACTTATCATAACATTTTTTCTTCTATGAGTGCACTTGAATTGACAAACTCTTGACATTTTTATTTTGAAAACAGAAATAAACTATCTACTTCTATCCTTATTGCTTTGAACTCTTTTATTTTCTACCTAGACTATTTGACTGCCAAGATTAAGCTGTTTGGCAGTCTTGATTCTCTAAACTATTGACATAAAATTTAAAGCATGGTTCAAATCAGGATTAGGTAGTCTGACTTACCATGGTTGTGGCATTGGAACAAGCTGCACACAGACATTATTTTGCATAAAGGTAAAATAGAAGGATAAGGGCTACAATCTATCATTTGTTATGCATCCTTATCTTCCTCTTTTGTTCTATTTTGAGCATGTGGAACTAGTATCTTTTATTTCCTGATCTATCTTTCCTCATAAGTCAAGTTTGAAATAACTTTGACAATCATTGTTTTCACTAACTTATCAACATAAATTTAAAGCATGTTCAGCCATGATTAGGCTAGATGACTGAACAAGATATCATTTTGAATCAGTAGTGGCATTTAGACTTGCACACTTTCAACAATACTATTTTTTGGGTATGGGGCTGTACCTCTTTTTGAATCTGCCCTCTTTTTCCTTTCTTTCATTGTTTTTGTGTTTTTAGTGATTTTCTCATGCAATGTTTTATGTACAATGAATGAAATCTTTGAAGCTAGGACTCTTGACAAAAATAGTGTTTGAGCATCAGACTTTGAAAGGACCTCCAAATAACTCTTCTCCATTCAACCTTTGTAAAAAGAAATCATTATGACCCCTAATTGAATGAATGATATAAGGACCTTTCCAAAAATTCTTAAATTTACCATGTTTACCTCTGTCTTCCCTCCTAGAATCCCATTTCAAAAATGTGTCTCCAACTTGGAAATTATAGGCTTTAGTCCTTCTGTCAAAGATATTTTTGATGCTGTCTTGAACTACTTGTGTCCTTTTGTACACTTCCTCCCTTTACTGATGTAAATGAATGGTTTGATTCAACCTTCTCTGCCTGTCATTGTCTTCTGATTGAACTTCTTGGAGGAGTTTCATGACTGGAACTCCCAAAGATGTTGGGAAGACTGCATCTATGCCATATACTAGCTGATAGGGGGACCTATTTATTGATTTCTTGGTGGTTAGCCTATCAGCCCATGATGCGTGAACTAGCTTACTATGCCATGATTTCTGATTTTGTTCCAGTAGTCTTTTGATGATGTTGATCAGGCTTTTGTTGGAGGATTCAGCTAGGCTATTACCCTGGGGGTAGTAAGATGTGGAATGCCCTAATGTGATATGATATTTATAGCAGAAATCAATCATTCTTTTGGATTTAAAGGCAACAAAATTTTCTGTAATGATCTTTCTAGGGAAACCAAATCGGGATAATATGTTGGTCTCAAGGAACTTGATAATGACTGAGTCAGTAGCATTCATAGAAGGGATAGCCTCTATCCACTTGGTAAAATAATCAATGGCAGTAAGGATCCACTTATGTTGGGTAGATGAGGTCGGGTGAATTTCTCCAATAAAGTCTAAACCCCATTATTGAAAGGGAGCCTCAATACTGATGGGATGCAAAGGTAAAGGTAGGATTTTCCTCTTGCCATAAAAAATTTGACACTTATGGCAAGTCATGACTAGTTTTTGAGTATCAGGGAAAAGGGTAGGCCAATAATAGCCAGCTCTGAGAATCTTGTTTGTGGTGGTCTTCCAATAAAGGTGGCCTCCACATTCTCCATCATGTAGCTCATGCATGATTTTTCCCGCATAATTCTCAAGCAAACATTTAAGCAATATGCCAACAACATTTTTCCAATATAGAGCCCCATCCAAAATGCAGTAATTTGAAGCTCTTTGTTTCAATAATATAGCTTTAGTCTTTGATAAAGAGGGAGGAGTATTGAGATAAAGGAGCACATAAATGATATCAGCATACCAAGATGAATTCAAAAATATTTCTTCAATGTACGGAGCTGTGAATTCTTTTGTTTCTTCTAAAACATCAATCATATTTATATCTAATCCTTGGAAATTTGGTTCTGCCATGAGTTTTGCTAATCCCTGTCCTTTTATCAGCTTGGTAGGCTTGATTTATAAGTCATACTCTAAGATAATAGCAATCCATTTTCCCCTTTTACCATCAGGGTCTTGATTTAGAATGTCCTTGACAACTGTATGTGGGACAAAAGCAATGATATGAGAGTGTAAAATGTAGACTCGGAAATCTTTCGATGCTTTTATCAAGGCTAAGGCTTGTTTCTCCATGATGTTATATTTGAGTAGAGCATCTCTTAAGGCTTTACTAAAAAAGGATATTGGTTTTTCTTGCCCTATATTATTCTTTTGCAACAGTACTGCAGCAATGGTGTGTTCAGAGGTGAATGAGAAAATGTAGAAATTCTTGGTGAAGTCAGGATTGATAAGAACTGGTGTTTGAGTGAGAGCTTGTTTCACTAGTTCAAATGACTTTTTGGCTTCTAAGGTCCATTGAACTATTGTTTCCTTTTTGATCATGTTTGTGATATTCCTCAAAAGTTCAACAAGGTTAGGGATGAAACTTCTCAAAAAGTTAATCTTCCCAATGAAAGACTGCAACTCCTTAAGGTTTCTAGGATGGCTGATTTTCATTGTGCCTTCAATCCTTTTGGGATCCACTTTTATTCCTTCTTCGGAGATTATATGGCCAAGGATTTTTCCTTCCTAGAGACAAAATAATTTTTTCTCAGGATTCAAAGATAAGCTATATTTCCTACATTTCTCAAAAACTTTTCTCAAATGGACTAAGTGTTCTTTATCAGTCTTGCAGAAAATAGTGATGTCATCAAGGTAAATGATTATGAAATAGCCTATGTCTTCTGAGAAAGCTATGTCCATGGCCCTTTGGAATGTGGCCCCTGCATTCATCAAACCAAATGGCATCTTAACATACATGAATGTACCCCAAGGTGTGGTGAAGGAAGTTTTGTGTTGATCAATTGGGAGTACTAACACTTGGTTGTAGCTTGGAAAACCATCCAACAATGATATTATTTTAGATCCAACCACCTTTTGGAGTATGTGATCCATTTTAGGCAAGGGATAATTATCTTTCAGGGAGGCTTTGTTCAATTTTCTAAAGTCAATGCAAAGCCTAATTTCCCCGGTATTATTCCTAACAGATACAAGGTTGGAAACCCACTGTGAGTATCTAAGGGGAACTATGATCCCAACATCATACATCTTCTTGATCTCTTTCTCAACTAAAGGTAATAAAACAAGGTTTATCCTTCTTAGTTTTTGTTTGAAAGGTTTCTAATTTTCTTTAAGAGGAATTTTGTGTTGAATAATGCTGGTATCATATGATTTAGATCTTTGTACCCCCATGCAAGCACATCTCCAAACTCTTTGAAGAGTTCAATATATTTCTGTTTGATATGAGTAAGAAGAGTGCTAGATAACTTGATCATTTTGGGTTCATTCATGCTGCTTATGTTATGCTCTTCTACATCAGTTTTTGTAGGCTCCATCTTTGGTTTTTTAGCTACATTATTGAAATAAAAAAGCTCCTCTAATGGTGTAAGGCCCCTTGGTATTGTATAATTTTTGTATTGTAAAACCTCAAGGATTTTTTGATCTAAATTGTTAATTAATTCCGCCTTATAAATATGTTCAAATTGATTTATATCAGCAGTAGAGGACAAATTTGTTTTATGAACTTGTTTTTCATCAAAATAGTCTTCTTCATGGCCTCAGCTAGGTGTTGGTTCAGAAAAATCATTTCTTGACTGCACAAAATCATCAATGTGCTTATCACCCTTAAACACTTGCCAATAGTTTTCATTGTCATGCACTGTAGGCCATTTTTTTACTTTGACATTGAATTGTTTATTTACCTGGGGTATTTAACAATTGCTGGCAGCAAAGGCAAGCTCATTTGAAAGGTTATTCTGGGATCTAGGGATGAAAGTTAGTTCATATTTTTCAAAGTTTTTTAGGAGATCTAGGGCGGCATTCCTATATTCTCTTAATCTTGGGTTTTTGGCTGAATACTCCCCTTTTATTTGCCTAATAATCAACTCTGAATCTCCTTGGAATGATATTTTATTGGCTTCTAAATATTTAAGCAAATGTAGGTTGAGGAGGAGAGCTTCATATTCTGCAATGTTATTGGTGCATTGGAAATCAAGTTTGTAGGAATGTCCTTCGTTTGTATTATGTATCCATACACCAGCTCCAGAACCTATTTTGCTACAAGAGCCATCAAAGCTCATTTTCCAAAGTGTTTCTATCTCATGCTCACTATTATTTTGTTGTTCAAGGCTGCTAAAGTTTGAGCTGTTATGTTCTTCATTTGAGGACAAATTTGACTAATCTGGTGGGCTTAACTCATTCTCATTTTCCTTTTCTTGTTTGCTGATTTCATCTTCATTGTACAAGATAAAGGAATCTAGATCTGAATGAATAGAGTAAACAAGAGTGTTGTTAGGTCTGTCTATGTTTCTTACCATATATTTCATATGAGATTCCCTGTACAATCTTCTGGTTTGGTTAAAAACTGGAATGGTAGCATAAGGCATGTCCATTTGAAGGCTTCCCTGAAGTTTGCCCCCCCAAGATCTGGATAAAATCATGCCATACTTTGGGGGAATGTCAGCAACTACTATGTCCATAACTAGACCCTTAGCAGGAATTTGTGCCAAATTGACACATAAATCCTTGATCAGACCTAAGAATTTGACTTTGCTTGAATCAAAAGAATATAGATCTTTGTAAGGTTTAGTAATTTCTAGGCCTAATTTCTCCGTCACCACTTTTGGCATGAGATTGTGAGAGGCACCAGAGTCTAGCATGGCATTGTGCAAGATTTTATCATGCATGTTTAAGCTGACATAGAAGGGAGGGACAACCCCTTCTTGGCATATTCCTTCTACTTCAGGACCAAATAACAATTCTGGTTTATCATCTGTCAAGTTTAAAGTATCAGTATTATTTCCTATATTCAAAGCTTTCAAAACTTGATTTTTATACACATCCTAGGTTACCAGTTCAGCTAGAGGTATGCTAATTTTGATCTTGGCAATTTCTCCATCAAGGCTGAAAGGGACTAGTGTTTTTGACATATTTACATCTGATTTGTCAAACATATTTTTTTCAGCAATTTTGTTTTGCTGAGTTTTATTGGGACTGTTATTTTGGACAAATTTCTCAGGGCCACTAGTAGAAGCACTAGGGCAGCTTTGGTCAACACTTTGCTGGCTGGTTTTATCTTTGTTTTGTTCAACTTTCTTGGTCATAGTGTTGGCACTTTTTGTTGTCTTTTTAAAAGGATTTTCTGAAGTTTTTCTAACATCAGTGTCTGTGTTTTTATCATTGGAAGTCTCTTGGTTCCTTTTACTCCTAAGATCATATTGTCTGTGAATTTCAATTATAGCATTTTCAAATCCTAATTGATAATATTCAGAATCCTCATGGTTGTTTTCAGCTTGTTCTGAGGAAAAGAATCCTTGTTCTTCTTCAGTGAGGAAAACATCAGTCTCACTGTCAGATCCTATCAAATTTACATGATTTTCTTCCAACCTTTCTGTCTCTCTTTCCTCCTCATCTACATAATTGTCTTGGAAAGGAGGCCTAATTTGTTGGTCATTATCTCTTTGTCTATTCTGAATAGGATCTCTTCTGAAATTTGGATTTCTGTTTCTGTTTTGAGATTTTGTCTAGTTCTCCCTAGGAGGCTCTCTTTTAGTTAAGTTTATCTTTTCTAGCATCCTCTTCATTACCCTCACCAAGTTATCAATTTTAGCATCAGATGATGAGGTTTATGTCATTGTTTCATCTTTGTATGTAACTCTTTTTTTTTGATTTCAGCCTATCTCTTTTTTCAATCAGATTTGCTTCTACACTTATAGCTCATCTCTGCATATCTTCTAAAGTTAAGGGGTTTCTTTCTCTTAGCTGATAGGCCATGTCTGGGTCAAAATCTTCTGGAAATTTTGCTAAGGCTAAGGCTAGTGGAGGTTTCATGTTTGGGGGAAGTGCATAGTAAACACTATTAAATCTAGTGCAGTAATCTTGGACACTTTCCCCAGCATTTATTTTAAGGTTTCTATATTCTGAAAGGATTTGGACAGGGGTCTTTTTAATTTCCCATTTGTTTATGAATGTTTTGTATAGAGAAGGGATATCATTTATGCTATTAGGAGTTAAGCTTTTAAACCATTTTTTGACTTCTCCCCCTAAAATTTGGGCAAATATTCTCATTTTAATGGTCTCTTTTTCTATTTCCATGTAATCAAAGGCATCATCCATTCTGTCTACATGTTGTTGGGCAGTAGTAGATTCAGCTGCAGTGAAATGGGGAATCCTGGATTGATAGTCATTTGGTAAAGGAACCAGAGGTTGTGGTAACACTAATGGGGCATACCATGCTGCCATGGTGGGAGGAAATGGAGGATTTACAAGAGGAGGGTTTGTGAGAGGGAATGTGGGCTGAAATGGACTATTTTGAAAAGTGGATGTGTGGATGGGAGTGGTGGAAAAACTTGGACCAACAAACTGATTTTGAGGAGATTTGTTATGGAAAGAGTTGAAGTGATGGAGAAGCTGAAAATCAAGAGGAGTGGAAGGAGATGCTTCTCTACTGGAACTCTGCTGCAAACCTATGGGCTCAAGGCCAGTTTGGTCAATATCACTATGTGACTTGGTTCTAAATAATTTTTTTGAATGGTACAAGTCAAAGTGAGGATCTTTCAAGGTTGTAAGGTTTTGAGGTGTTAGGTCTCTGTAGTTTACAAGATTGGCAAATACAAAGCTGCAGAGCCTACATATGAACCTCTTTGGGATTCTAGGATCTAGCCCTCCTGAATCTAGAGAGGGATCTCTCTATAAGTGCAAAGATTGATTTATCTTTTAAGGTTTTGGAATGTGATTTTAGGCTAGTTATTAAGAACAAGTGTTTTGTTTGTTTGTTTGGCTGGGTATGATCTTTAATGGAGTGGAAAGTCCTGAAAATGAAAGGTTTTCAAAGGGGTGAAGGTGCTTACAATCAAAACAAGGTCTAGCTGATAAGATAAACATGAAACAACACTTAATCCTTTGGGCCTTAATCCCTTTTAAACTCTGATCAAAATATTTATTTCTTCACTTTATGCTTTCATCCTGTGTTTTTAACGCTGATACTCTTCAATTAATGGAATCTGACTGTGTTTGCATGTTTTCCGGTGCACAGAGGGTTTCATGACATCACCAATGCTCATGAGGCACAGGTAAAAACATAATTTGAACCCTGTAGATTTCCTTTCTTCGTGAATAATGGCCCGTGGATCGTCATCCCTGGCCTTCACATTATTTTTAAAACTATGGGAAAAACCCATATAACCTGCAAAAAAAAAAACAAAAATTATATAAATCCTGCGAAAAATAGGTTTAAACTGCTTTGGAGGTTTTGGGCGCAAGGGAGAATCTGAGCCGTTGGATTAGAATAATCAACGGTGGATATTGCTCGATCAAGTCGTTTGGGAGAAGGTTGGGTGAAAAGTGAATGGGGGCGAGATTAAAACAGGACCGTTCGATCTCAGAGATCGACGGCCAGGATTAAAAGATGAAAAAGAAACGTCGATGGAGGGAGCGGTATAGTGGAAAATCGGTAGTGGTTTTCGCGTTGTGTTTGGGGGGTAAGCAGTATTGTAAAAAAAATGCGATTCCATACACCTGCTGACACGTGTATTTTGAAAACCGCCTATTTCGCACGGAACTTGTGCACAGGGAAGCGGGGTGAAAAATTACACGATATGCAGTTTGACCCGTTGGATGATGGGTAGCAGATCCAACGGCCCGGTTTGAGCGCGATCGATGAAGAGTTGCAGGGTAAAGGGATATGCGGGGTCCATGGTGACGTCAGCAAAATTGGCGAGTAGTGGATGGGTGCAATGGGCTATCGGGTTAAGTTTCGATTGTTAGATTTCTTTGATGGATGGTTGGATTTAAGAGAAGAAGCAGATATGAAGAATGGAAGGGAAAGGGAACGGGTGGAAAGGAGGATCGTTGGGAGCTATCGGATCATGAGGATGGATGGCCGAGATCTGTCGATGGCGGAGAAAGAGAGGGGCGGGGTTTTAAAAAATAGAAGTATTGTGGGCCGTTGGATTTGAGAAGATCAACGGCGGAGATTAAAGATGGTGGATGAAGGGTTAGGAGGATGGCGAAACTGCGATGAAGTGCGGACCGTTGGATCCGATAGAATGAACGGTCAGGATTAAATCGGGGATCACACATCGGAGGTGAAAAGAGAACGAGATTTTGGATTTTCGATGTGCGTTTAAGCGCTGGCCATTGGATCGCGATGAGAGATCAACGGTTAGGATTAAATCGGTGGAAGACATCAGCAGAAGGTGAAGGGAGCTTATGATGAACCGCGGGCCATTATATCAGAGGAAGTGAACGGTGGAGATCTCATCGGAGCATCGCATTGGCGGAGGTCAAAGGGTAAAGGACTAAGCCTTTGCGATATGCGATTATGCGAGGGCCGTCCGATCTGAAGGATGATCGACGGTCAGGATTTAATCAGCGGCCGCGATGTCGGAGGGCTATGGGTGGAGCGCAATTGAATCTTAGCCATCGGTTCTTGTGGATTCGATGGCTGAGATTAAATCAGGGGATCGGCATCGGAGGAGGGAAAGGAAAGGACAAAGGGAAAATGCGATTGCCGATTTGCGATGGAGCGAGAGCCATTGATCTGAAAACTAGATCGACGGGGGAGATTTAACGATGAAGAAAAAGGAGGAATGGCGGGTTTTGGAACGAGGAGAAATATGGGCCGTTAGATCTTGGCATAGCAGATCAGATCAACGGTGGAGAATTGATCGCAAGATCACATCGGCGGGAGGAAAATAACTATGAAAAACAAGTAAAATGTGTTTTGCGATACGATGAATACTTGCGATGCGATGAATATTTGCGATGTGATGAGCGCTTCGTGCCCGGTCATAATGCGGGTCATATGCGGAAAAGGGGCTGGGGCTTAAGGCCAAAAGGGGCTTAAGGCCTTTATAGAAAAATGAAGGTTTTTACGCCAAAATAAAGGTTTTTGAAGGGTTTTCGGGGGTTCTGATAAAGGAGAAAAGGGTTTTTAAACCTTAGAAAGGGATTTCACAAGGCTTTAAAGGGGAATTTGAGGGAATGAGAGGTAAAATGAAAGGGGTTTATGGATGAAATGGAGAAGGAAATGGAGAAGTGTAATGATGAAAAATGGAGTTTTATAAGCAATTTTCTCTTGGAGAAATAGCAGGTTCCTTAGGATTAATAGGGAAACAACAGTGAAGATTAACTCAAAGGGTAAAGATCTTCATAAGACTTTAAGAACTAACAATTTGGACATGAATTGTTTCTTAAAGGCTAAAAGAGATTTAGCCACCATTTCATATGACAAATTTTTATAGGTAGGCTAACAACGGCTCCAACTTGGGATGGCAGCTCCTTGGAGGTGTCAAGAACCACAGAAATTCATCTCTGCAATGTAGATCAATATCTTGCTCTTTTGACAACCTTTTCCTGTTCTCTGATCAGCTGCTTGAAAGATGATTATAATGTTTGATATTAGTAGAATTTTTTTTCCCCAAACAGCTACCTACACAACCTACTTCCTAACATTTTTTCTTCAGAAGGTGCATTTGGACTTGCAAAAATTTCCATCAATCATTTTATTCTTTTATTGAAAACACAAAACTAATATAAGTCTACCCTTATTTCTCCATGAACTTAGTTTAAACAGTTGAGTTCATAAATTCTCTACCTAACTACTATCTGTCAAGATTAGACTGTCTGACAGATATTTATTCTCTATATTTCTAAAACAGAAATTTAAAAGCAGCCAAGCTAGGATTAAGCAGTCTAACTTGCTGTGGGTATTTGGCATAAAAAAAAGCTGCACATAGATTAAAATTTGCAGAAAATTTAAAGTAAAACTTTGAAGGATTAAGATCTGAAAATCAAAAACATCCTTCATTATTCTTCAGCTCTGTTTTGAATTTGTTTGAGCTGTTTTATCTTTCTTTCCTGGTTCAAGTTTTGGGCATATTAGAACCAGTTTGTTTTCTATCTTTGGCTAAGGATTTGATCTAAGTAGAGCCATTATTCTTTTGAGATTCATAGGTTCATATTTTAAACTTGTTTGAACCTTTGCTTCCTCTATCCTAATCTACCTTACTGATAAGCCAAGATTATGCTGTTTGGCTGATCTAATTCGCTAACCTATCAGCAGTAAATTGATAAACTAATTAGTCATGTTTAGAATGTATGACTAAATAGAAGTGTGTTTCTTGTGGTAGTGTCATTTGAGCTTGCACACTTTCAGACTTTGTCTCTCTTTTTTGGTATGGGGCTGTACCTTTCTTATTTTCATTCTGCCCTCTTTTCTATTTTTATTGTTTTTGGAATTTTTTCTTTTTCTTCAAAGAAAAAATCAACAACTAACTAAATGCTCAAAGGATGAGCTTTATTGACATTCCTATCTAACCTAATATAACTTAAAAATCTATGTTGCTTTATATGGTACAATAATGCCAATGTAGCCAGTTGAGCAGTGATAACAAGGAATAGGAAATCTGGCTGATTGTTAGGAGTAACCATAGAACATATTGAATATTGATCTTTAAAATCAAGGTTATCACAGGAAGTGACAAATTTTTATGACTTTGGCTCCTGCAAAGGATCCATGCTTGAAAATTTGATCCAATTGGGCCCTCCACACACTCTTCCATAGGATCAAAAAAGAAAAGATGATAACTCTCTTCTTTTTGGCCTTCCACTATTGGTAGATTGTTTGCCTCTAAGATATCAGCTTTGAGGACTACACCTTTAGCATGTTCCTTGGAAGCATCATCATCGTTAACCTGCAAATCAACAAGTAGTGAAATTTCTTCTTTTTCTAAATCTATGCTTGCTTCTAGTGTGAATTCAGGTTCTTTGGATGACAGATTGATATCAGCAATGGAAAATGATTTCTCTTGAAAAGATAATATATCCTCAGTAGGACATTATTCTATTTGTTTTACTTCCTCAAAGACTTGCCAGTACTCTTCATGGTTTGGGACGGCTGGTCTAAATTTTTCTTGAATTGTATATTGTTTGCTTTCCCAAGGTCTCTCACATGTACTAGCAACAAGGGCTAATCCACTGGAAAAACTGTTTTGGTCTTTAGGAACAAGGGTAAGTTGGAATTATTTAAATGATTTTAAGAAATCCATGGCATCATCCTTATAGGCTCTAAGTCTGGGATGTTTAACCATGCATTCTTTGTTCACTTGCCTAATTACCAATTCTGCATTTCCATGAACTGTTATCCTCTGGGTTCCTAATTTCTTCAATAAGTGGAGCCCTAAAAGAAGTGCCTCATACTCTACAATGTTATTTGTGCATTGAAAATTCAATTTATATGAATAGGCTTTAGAATAATTGTTTTCTGTATTATAAAGCCACATTCCTACACCTGCACTGGTTTTAGTATATGACCCATCAAATTTCATACTCCAAAGAAGACTAGTTTCAGTATTATCATTAATTTCCTTACTATCCTCTTTGTCTTGAGTGCCATTGGTTTGTTCTATGGAGTAGGCCCTATGTTGATGATTGTCTTTTTCAAATGAAGGTTTGGAGGGTAGCTTCTTGTTTAGTATTTGATCAATTTATTCTTCTGTCAAAGGAGAGATCTCTCTTTCTGCATAGACAGAAGTACAACAAATTTCCTTCTCTTGTGTGAACTAGTTTTGAGGTTGGATATCTTCTTGACCCTCTTCTAGTGAATAAAGACTTGTGCTTGAAGGGAAAATTTGAGGATTTTCTACTATTTCTTGATCTATTTCTGTTTCAAACAATTCCTCATGATTGTTATGATGATCAATTTGAATACAAGGTTCATGAGTTGTTTCTTCTACATTATCAGGATGCTATTCTGTTCTTAAAAACTGAAATGAGTTATAACACAGAGGGAGAGTCCCTATTCGTGTTGATTTATCTTCCATTTCAGGTCCTGTGTTTTCTAAATGGCTTATTGTTTTGCAACAAGTTTCAGAGACTGGCTGTTTATTAATAGTCTGATCTATCTCTTTTTATGTCAAAGGGGAATATGTTTCTATGTTCCTTTGAACATGAGTACAACAGTTCTCTATCTCTTGTGAAGACTGATTTTGAGGCTGGATGTCTTCTTGAGCCTCAGCTATAAAAGGGATGGTGAATCATTGTTTATGATTGCAGGAATATCTTGAGGAATTTCTTCTGTTCCTTGATTGATTTCTTCCTCAACTGATTCATCTATATTCTTATAATTTTTCAATAAGATATTAAACTCATGAATGGCTGTTAAAAGATCTTCAGGATGTATTTTTTCCAAATCCTCATCATTGTGTATAATGTGTTGGGTGATGTTTTGTAATGGATCACAATGTATTTCACCCCATGATAATGATGTAGTGTTTCCTTTATAGTTCTCATAAAACACATATTCAAGGTCCTTTAAAGAAAACAAACTTCCAGATTTCAACCATTCATACCAATCCCTAGCTTTTCCTTCTAATGTTAACATGAACATTTTCATTAGGCAGTCTTCATGCCATTCAACCTTTAACCTCCATACATGTATGTGAAATTTGATAAGATGTAACAATGGGTTATCAAAGTTTTCACCCTGAAAAATAGGAAGGTTGTCATCCCAATTCACCTGGGGCATCTTATGTGGAAACCCAGGGATATGATCTCTACTCATTGGGGCATATCTTCATTGTATCCTTGGAATCATGTTTGTAAATCAGGAAAGAGGTCACTGTATCTGTTCAATCAGTTCAGGGTCTTCTACCAGTGGAGTCATTTGGTCTTCTGAGAGTTGTAGAGTGTGGAGTCGCCAGGTGGATGATTTAAATTTTTTTATCCACCAACAGTATGATTGGGTTTGCTCAATGCATTCCCAAAGGAGTCTACAAATACTAGAGGGGTAATAGGCCTCCTGGAGGCCAGTGGAGTCACCAGGTGGAAATTTTTAGCTTTTGAAGGTAAAATGTTTTATGGTCCACCACCATTTATTGATTTGAATACCAATTTGAAACATTTTCGGGTTTTCAGAGTTTTTTTCAGTCCTTATAGGTTATGAGAGTGTCCTAAATCAGTTTCAACACTTAGCTACGGTGATGAGACAAACAGAGTTTACTCTTATGGATTAGCTAGCTGATTCCTTCAAGGTTTGATAAGGCTCTATGAGAATCCTAAAGGTTACTTAGTTTGTCACTGATTCAAACAAGTCCTACCATGATTACCAACATGCTTGGTAGTGCTTGAAGAAAGCTACTTATACTGCACTAAATGTTGAGTGTTTTGTTTTAAGGATTTTACTTAGAACTCCCCAGTATGGTCGCCAGAATGTTAGGTCTCTGTAGCTTGCAAGATTGGAAAATACAAAGCTGCAGAGCCTACATATGAACCACTTTGGGATTCTAGGATCTAACCCTCCTGAATCCAGAGAGGGATCTCTCTATAAGTGCAAAGATTGATT
This sequence comes from Pinus albicaulis, assembly GCA_034641835.2. NCBI lineage: Eukaryota > Viridiplantae > Streptophyta > Pinopsida > Pinales > Pinaceae > Pinus > Pinus albicaulis. The sequence goes on along the minus strand of CM076576.1, from coordinate 298,211,946 downwards.
TATCTTTTAAGGTTTTGGAATGTGATTTTAGGCTATTTATTAAGAACAAGGGTTTTGTTTGTTTGTTTGGTTGGGTATGATCTTTAATGGAGTGGAAAATCCTGAAAATGAAAGGGTTTCAAAGGGGTGAAGGTGCTTACAATCAAAACAAGGTTCAACTGATAAGATAAGCATGAAACAACACTTAATCCATTGGGCTATGGAGTCACAAAAGGTTTTAACTGTGCAACAATTTCAAGAGTGGTACATGGGGCAAGTCATCTATAACAAAGGATCTTTTGGATTAAATGATGGAATGGAACATTAAAAGTGTTGTGAAGGTGGAAAAAGCCAATAATTTCAACAAGGATTTATCAAATTTCCAAACAAGAAAAGCCCTTTTAAGTAATTGTTTGAAACAAGCCAAAGGACAGGGCTAACCATAGACTTCTTTGGACAAGATTGTATTAAAGCTAACTTATCAGAAAAACAATCCAGTAATCCACATGACTACTTTCAGAAAGGATGAAAACATATAAGAAAACAAAGTGTAGCTTAAGATCTAGTAAGATATCATTAAAATCTAGGCCTGCTTTCAGCGCACTCTTAGGGAAACTTTCAAACAACCTTTGGAGAAAGAACTAGAAGACAGGGAAAACCGTAAAAATTTTTAGTCCGACTCTACTTAGCATGTAATGAAAATATCATTCAAGAACAATGTTTAAAGTTTAGACAGTAAGACATGGGCTCTCCAACATTCCTTGACTGCTTGGACTGTATTAAATCATTCTTAAATACACAAAGGAGGAAAACATAAAGATAAAGCTTATCAGTGAGAGTAGGGTACTTGTAAGAGTAAATCCTAGCTCTATATGTGTTGTTCTTTATCAGAGAAAAATGAACAATTTTGTGAAAAACATAAGAAGGAAGACAAGAACAATGAGAGGCACATCACCAATGGTATAGACCAGGATCCCATGAATCAGCTTGTATATTGATATCAATCCAGTTACATACTTCAAGTCCAATGTTTCAGTACAACAACAAATTCTCTTCTCAGCCTAACTTCTTCGACTACAGACAGAGCTTCAACAACCTCTGAGAACTATTTACATGCAAGAAGTTTCGAGCAGCAAGTATTACATCAATGTCCAACCCCCAACCATGTGCTCCTCAAGGAGATTTTATAATAAAATGAGGAGGTGGAATAGAATGAAGGGTCTCTAGTTTCAATTAATACAAGTCAATGCTTCTTGGCCTTTGAGGGTCTCAATAGAGAAGTTTTCTGATATTTCCTCTGTATTGATTGGTTTTCATTAAGTATTAAGCTACTTGGCAGATTTTGTTGACTTTAAAACTCTTTAGGCAGGCTGGCAATAACTCTGGCTGTCTTTAAACAAAATATCACTGACTAGGCAATAACTATGCCTTGTTTTGATTTATTGAGGCTACTGGTGGCACTTTGGTAGCTGAAGAGGATATTTTTGGCCTCTGATGTGGCAGTAAAGGCCTCTTTACTGATATTTTTCTCTGTTTAACCTTAAAACACTTTTAATTTTCTTTTGATATGTGTTTAGGCTTAATTAGCCTTGATCTTCATTTCTTCAGGTCTTCATCTTGTAATATTTTCTTTATCCGTGGATTAGGCCTTTGATTCCTGAGTTTGTGCCTTAATCCCTTTTAAACTCTGATCAAAATATTTATTTCTTCACTTTATGCTTTCATCCTATGTTTTTAACACTGATACTCTTCAATTAATGGATTCTGATTGTGTTTGCATGTTTGCCAGTGCACAGAGGGTTTCATGACATCACCAATGCTCATGAGGCACTGGTAAAAACATAATTTGAACCCTATAGATTTCATTTCTTCGTGAATAATGGCGTATGGATTGTCATCCTCGGCCTTCACATTATTTTTAAAACTATGGGAAAAACCCATATAACCTGCAAAAAACAAACAAAAATTATATAAATGTTGCGAAAAATAGGTTTAAACTGCTTTGGAGGTTTTGGGTGCGAGGGAGAATCTGAGCCATTGGATTAGAATAATCAACGGTGGAGATTTCTCAATCAATTCGTTTGGGAGAAGGTTGGGTGAAAAGTGAATGGGGGCGAGATTAAAACAGGACCGTCAGATCTCAAAGATCGACGGGCAAGATTAAAATATGAAAAAGCAACGTTGGCGGAGGGAGCGGTATAGCGGAAAACCAGCAGTGATTTTTGCGTTGCATTTGGGGGGTAAGCGGTATTGTAAAAAAAAACGCGATTCCATACACCTGCTGACACGTGTATTTTGAAAACCGCCTATTTCGCACAGAACTTGTGCACTGGGAAGTGGGGTGAAAAATTACGCAATATGCAGTTTGACCCGTTAGATGATGGGTAGCATATCCAACGGCGCGGGTTGAGCGTGATCGATGAAGAGTTGCAGGGTAAAGGGATATGCAGGGTCCATGGTGATGTCAGCAAAATTGGCGCATAGTGGACGGTGGCAATGGGCTATCAGGTTAAGTTCCGATCGTTAGATTTCTTTGATGGATGGTTGGATTTAAGAGAAGAAGTAGATATGAAGAAATGAATGGAAAGGGAACGGGCGGAAAGGAGGATCGTTGGGAGCCGTCGGATCATGAGGATCGACGGCCGAGATATGTCTATGGGGGAGAAAGAGAGGGGTGGGGTTTTAAAAAACAGAATTATTGTGGGCCGTTGGATTTGAGAAGATCAACGACAGAGATTAAAGATGGTGAATGAAGGGTCAGGAGGATGGTGAAACTGCTATGAAGTGCGGACTGTTGGATCCAGTAGAATAAACGGTCAGGATTAAATCAGGGATCACACATCGGAGGTGAAAAGCGAATGGGATTTTGGATTTGCGATGTGCGATTAAGCGTTGGCTGTTGGATCGGGATGAGAGATCAGCGGTCAAGATTAAATCGGCGGAAGACATCAGCGGAAGGCGAAGGGAGCCTGCGATGAAGTGCGGGTCGTTAGATTAGAGGAAATGAATGACAGAGATCTCATCGGAGCATCGCATCGACGGAGGTCAAAGGGTAAGGGACTAAGCCTTTGTGATATGCGATTATGCGAGGGCCATCCGATCTAAAGGATGATCGACGGTCAGGATTTAATTGGTGGGCGCGATGTTGGAGGGCTATGGGCAGAGCACGATTGAATCTTAGCCGTCGGTTCTTGTGGATTCGACGGCTGAGATTAAATCAGGGGATCGGCATCAGAGGAGGGAAAGGAAAGGACAAAGGGAAAATGTGATTTCCGATTTGTGATGGAGCGAGAGCCGTTGATTTGAAAACTTAGTTGACGGGGGAGATTTAACGATGAAGAAAAAGGAGGAATGGCGGGTTTTGGAACGGGGAGAAATATGGGCCGTTAGATCTGGGCGTAGCAGATCAGATCAACGGTGGAGAATTGATCGCGAGATCGCATCGGCGGGAGGAAAATAACCATGAAAAACAAGTAAAATGTGTTTTGCGATGCGATGAGCGCTTCACGCCCGGTCACAACACGGGTCATATGCGGAAAAGGGGCTGGGGATTAAGGCCGAAAGGGGCTTAAGGCCTTTATAGAAAAATGAAGGTTCTTAGGCCAAAATAAAGGTTTTTGAAGGGTTTTTGGGGGTTCCGATAAGGGAGAAAAGGGTTTTTAAACCTTATAAAGGGATTTCACAAGGCTTTAAAGGGGAATTTGAGGGAATGAGAGGTAAAATGAAAGGGGTTTATGGATGAAATGGAGAAGTGTAATGATGAAAAATGTAGTTTTATAAGCAATTTTCTCTTGGCAAAACAACATGTTCTTTAGGATTAATAGGGAAACAACAGTGAAGATTAACTCAAAGGGTAAAGATCTTCAGAAGACTTTAAGAACCAAAAATTTGGACATGAATTGTTTCTTAAAGGCTAAAAGAGATTTAGCCACCATTTGATATGACAAATTTTTATAGGTGGCTAACATGAGGGACATATCTTGTTCTTTGAATAGTCCTATCAGTAGTTAAATTTCCAGCTTTAGAAGTTTGCCACAAAATATTTTCTGGGTCATGAACTATAGTAGGAGGATTAGGGCCTGGATGAGATCTGGTATTGATCCTATGTGAAGCCAGATTTCAAGCTCAAAATTTAGAGAGGCTGATAGTTTTAGGAATGTTTTCAGAAGTTTGATCTCTCTTAGTATTTAGGAAACTATATAATATGGGACTAGGCTTTTAAATTTTTCAGGGCTGTTTAACACAATCCTAAGGAAGTCTAAAGAGAGCTAGTGAAGTTATAGGCCTACTGGGGTTAGTGGAGTTTCTAGGTGGATATTTTTGGTTGTTTTGAAGATAAATGTGTATGGTCCACCACCAATAATTAATAAAAACCAATCTAGGAATGTTTTTTGGGGTTTTCTGAGTTTCTTTATGTAGCCCTAAGGTTTGTAAGAGTGTTCTACACATGAAACAAACAAAGTCTACTCTTGGTTATCAGTTGATTTTCTTAAGCTTAACTAAGGGTCAAAATTAGTTTATAAGAGTTTTTAGGCTCTTATGTACTCCGTCCCACTGTGATCGCCATTATGTTAGTGTCCCGTGATTTGGCAGATTGGTAGACCAAAAAACAAGGTAACATCAGACCAGTCTTTGGAGTACAAGGACCTAGCCTTCCTGGACTCGGAGAGGGCTCTCTCAATTTGTTTGCAAAGATATAAACTTGTTTGCTTTGAAGGGTTGATTTTAGGCTAGTTATTAAGTATAGGGTTTTGTTGTTTATTTTGGTTGGGTATGATGATGAAAGAAGCATAGGTGGAATGAGGAAATATCTAATTCATTGGGAAATGGAGTCAAATAGAAGTCATGATAAGTTCATCAATGGATCGGGGAGCATCATAGGGAAAATCTAACTTGGTCAGTGGATCTTCAAGGTTCTTAAGGTGTAATGAGATGGACATCAATTTGTAAGAATGAAAATTAGGACGAAGGGCGATTAAGAATCCTTAATCATATGTAATTTTCAATAGAGGGACTTAAATATCATAAGCATTTAGAGGAAATCAATAGATAGCGCAAACCATAAATTATTTGATTCAACTAAAGCAGATAATGATTCAAGACAAAATTTTCCAATGAAATATAGAAGGCGAGAAACTCATTTAACTTCTAGTGATTTCACCTTCAAGGATAGAAAACACTTAAGACACACATATAATTGTAATCAGAGAAGAGGTAACTCCTAAACATCTTTGATCATAGCTATGAAGATCTCTAAAATAATTAATTAAGAAAATACAAAGGGTATGATCGAAACAAAACCTCTTTGGCAGACTTTAAAGAATGGTACTTTAGAAAGAGACTTCAAAAAACAGTGTTTTAGTGACATCAAATAAGTAGGGCTAGTCATAAATCATGCTTGATACCAACTGTATTAAACTATTCATGAAATAAACAAGCTTAGGGGGTCTAGAGAGCAATTAAGAATTCTCTAAAATGTCCTAGCAGAAGAAAACATTAAGGCAGTGAAGAACAAACAGAACTAAGGTGCTTTGAAAAGACATTTCTTAGTCTAAAACTTTTATTCTACTGCAACATAGAAAGGTGTGAAAACATAATGAAATAGGAAATAACAATAACAAATTAGGAGCACTTCACCAACAACCAAGCTCAAGGATCGCGTGATCTAGCCTCCTCCATCAACAAACAAATCAGGGCATCCACAACTTCCAAGACATCAATTTATTTTCAACTTCCAAGAGACTATGTATTACTTCAAAGAGTCATCAAATGCCAACGAGATAATGAGTTCAGATGCAATATTTATGCTGCAAATGAGGAGGTGAAGCTAAGCTAGGTTTTGAGTGTCATTTATTACAGAGTTAATGAATTCCTAACCTTGAAGACCATGCAAGGCTCAAGGCAGGAATATCTGCAGATATTCCTCTGTTTAATAACTTCTATCTTAACTCTTAAGGAAAAATAGGTGAAATGTTTGACTTTAAGGCCTATTCATAAATTTTACAATAACTGTCTGGCAGATATAAATATCTCTGACTCAGCTCAATAACTGCCTAATTCTTTATTGAAGGAAACAAAGCACTAGGTGGCAAAAATATCTTTTGAGAAGAGTCACTGCCATAGGCTGAGTCATTTGAATTTGATTTGGGTTAATTTGTCCTTTGTTTTATCTTTAATCTATGTCATTAGGCCTTAAACTCTGTCTTTATCCTTTAACTGTATGCTTTTATCATAATATCTTTAATCTGTTTGATATTACTATTATGTTCCATTTATCTTTTTTGATTTCATTCTTTTGATCTTTTGCATTTATTCTTTATTCTGTTCACTCTCTATTTTTCCTTCTTTGACTTCTGCTTTGACTGGCTAACCTTTTTGTTTTGGCCTTTGATTAGGATTAGCCCTCTAATCCTCCTGCTTTCTTTCTTTCACTGTTTCTTTGGCTATTTGTGTTTTCTGTGTGCAGGGGAAATTGTCTTTGTGGTTGGAGGGTTTCACCCATCGACGATCGTGTTTCTTTGATGATCGATCTTGACGCAGGGCCTCTGGTCCCTTTGACTTTGAATGAAACCACTGGATCATCACCCAACGTTTAATCCAACCCTCTTTGGACTGTGGGAGGGCATGGTGGACCTTTCCACCATCAAACCTGCATAAAACACAAACCATTAATATTTAAAAACCTGCGAGGAGGGTTTAATGCATTTTCAGGGGTTTTCGGGCGGTTGAAAGGCATTTACAGAGGTGAAAATGAAGGATGGGGCATGGTTTCAAAAGAAGAACCAGGAGAAATTGAAATGAAGGTGGGAGAGTTTGAATTTTGGCGTGGAGAGGAAAAGGAAGTTTCAAAAACCAAGAATGGTTTTATCGCACGGAGGATAGGTGATAAGCTGTTTTGGGCCAAATGGACGTGATATACCCCAACATACGACGCGTGGCAGGCGAAAACCACCCATTTCGCATGGGTCGCAAAATTCTAACCCAATCGCAATTTTATTTGCGATATGCGATGTCAACCGTCGGATCTCGGGATGGGAGATCGATGGTTGACGCATGTTGGGAGGCGGTGAGAAGGTGGTGTTTTAGTGGAGGATGGGGCCCGGGCGCGAGGTGACGTGGCGGATTATTTTTCATGTAACGCAGGGTCATAATATATGTGGGGTTTAGTTACATGGGAGAGGGAAGTGACAACCATCGAATGGGGGGACGAATTTCCGATCAACGACAGGGATGACTCGGTCAGGGGCACGGGGTTTTAATGGGGAATGGGCCTAGTTTAATATATTCAAAGGTTTTTAATGGAGCCTATTATAAGGTTTGGGGTTTAATGAAGTTAAAGGGGCGTAGTTTTATTTCATACGGGGAAGGGGCTTAGGATAGCGGAAGACGAGGTTTTATGAGGGTAAAGGGGGCTGGGGCTAAGAGGAAAAGGGCTTAGGGCCTATATATTATGAAAGGGCGGGTTTTACACATAAAATAGGATTTTATGCATAACTTAAAGGACCCGATAGGATTTTTAAAATTTAGTTTTAAACAATGTAAAAGGAAGCTTTTACATATTTTAATATTTCAGAGGAAAAATGATGAATGAAGGGGTATTTTAGGAAGGAGGAAAAATGGGTTTTTCAGAGAAAGAGGACCATGAATGAAAGTGAGGGTGAGGTAGTGAAATGAGGCAAACAGGTCCAAATAATGAAGTCATTATTTTTAGCAGTGGGGTAAATTTTAGGAGGCAGAGAGGGGAAAGGATTGTGAAAATAGTTTAACTTAGGATAATGAAGGCAGTGAGATTTCTAAAACTCACAGTATTTCTCAAATTTTGTTTTTAGAAATCTAGGATCATAACTTAGTTATCTTTTGATATCAACAAAAATTACTGATGACTAACAATATATAAAAAATTTCTACGAGGCGAGCATGTCCCATGCTTGTGATGTTGTGGCTAGTTAAACAAATCTATTTGACAGATACATGTTCTGTCTATGTCATTGATATGGTAGTGATCTGGTGGTTGCTGACAACGAATGCTGACGCCCTCCAGGGAATTTTTTCTTTGACAATAGGTGGAATGTGGTACCCATATGCGTAAACTTGGTATGGCATATAGATGCGCATTGTACGCATAGGCGCTGGCTGGGACCTTCCCATGTAAGCATTGTTGAAAGAGACACTTATGAAGGCATGGGTATTTGACAAATTTGATCAAAGTGCAATGGTTGTAAGGTACGATACCATATTGAAATGAAAGATTTTGTTGTATTTGAATGCCAGGAGGATTGATGACATCTGTGGGAAATAATGTCTCCGACAGTGCCACCTGAGGATGCCCCTTGTATGGAGAAGGGTAATCCAAGGTACTGCTTCCTTTTTGTAAAATAGGTGTTGAAGTCGACAAAAAGGAAGCCTCAACTGAACGAGGGGTCGCTGATATGAGGGGTCAGGGACCTGGATGTGATGGGTTTAAAATAGGCATGTTGGGACTGAAAACTGATGATGGGGATTCAGTGGCCCGAGGTCAGAGTATACGAAGCAGCTTGACAGTAGTCATAGTTATTTCTGATGGGGAAATCCCTGGAGTCAGTAGGATTTCTAGGGTGGGTAAAGACTGGCTATGAGTGTTATGGTGGCTTGTGTGTGGGGGTGTGGTACTCTGACCAAGGGTGTTCAGGGACTGCTGCCATGGTAGAAAAGATGAATGAGAGGGTGGGGGACATAGTGCACCGTTTGCGGTCTTTGTACACTTACCAAAAGAATAAAATAATGGGGTTTGGTTTGTATTAAACACAGAGATGGGTGCCCCAAAACATGAAAGTGTTCACTCACTGATGTTGTGAGGAAGGTGTTTTTCCAAGGGCGGGGGCCCCATTGGTTGGTCTCATGTGTGGGGTTGATGAAGTGGATGAAAATGTATCACAGATGGGATTATTCTGGTGGATGTATAGTGGGCCAAACACGATGTGTGGTAGTGCGCTTTTGATCTGCTTATACAACCTGGTTGTCCGGGAAGGGGGTTTTAGTTTGTGTGGTAAAACTTGACCTTTGTTCATGGTGTATGGATGGGCATGAGGTGCTTCCCAGACTAAAGCGGTATGGCCATGGTGTCACTTTTCCTGTGATCTATGGTCTACTTGGGGTGAAGAGCGCCATGGAGGGGAGGCTCTACCGACCAACGAGGATGTTTATCATGTGCAAGGTGAGGTGATGATAAACACGGTCAGATATGTGGAACCTATGGTTGATTTTTTATGGAGAAATGATGTCAGGATATGCAGAGTTTACTGGGACTCTATCATGTTGGGGGTAGAATGATACCTGCTCTAGAAATTTTAGTAGACGGAGTTGTGAATGGTTTGTGAGCTTTTCCTGCAAACAACTAACTCAAGTGAAATAATCTTCTTTATCAAATATTATTTAAAGTCATGAGATTTAAAAAAGAAGATGAGAGAGGGCATACTTGCTGGCGCTAAAAAATCATTTTTTTTTGGGAGTGCGACTGTGTGGTATCGCCTCTGTTCGTTATGGAGTGCTAATGACGGTGCATCTTAAGATTCAGAGAATGGACCTTCTGATCGCTCGTTATGGTCCTCCAAAGTTTTTTAAAAGGGTGATATATAGGTGAATATGGCCCTAATTCAATTCATTTGTACTTTCTGAGTTCTTGAGAGGTTAGAGACTTATACGTAGCAGTTCTTGCCATTGCATTCAGCCCGAGCACCAGGGAGTAGTGATATCATGCCCAGGTAACCTCCATGACATCCCGCACTTTAATTTTTTTAGTTTGATAGTGCCAGGGTCCATACAGACTTGGTTTGTACAGATTTTAAGTGTTTTTTTCCCTATATTGCATGGGTGATCAGGGAAAAAGCGTGCCCTTTGTGCGCATTTTCTGGGGATAAGCGCGCTTTAAGCACTCTTTTCCCCTTCTTTGGCATGCCTTAAGCGCACCTGTGGAAAATACAGGCGCGCTCTAAGCACACCTATTTGAGGCAAGAAAATATTTGAGTTTTTCCTATTTTTGATGTTTTTTCTGTTGCTGATGGGTACCTGTTTGGATGACAGGTTGTTATGGAGGGAGTACGATTGGCCTAAGCTCCGAACTGCATTGGATGTTAATACTGGGGCACACCGTCAGCTGGCGCAATGGGGGCTCCTGAAGTTTGTGGATAACGAGCTTCTTCGGTCGCAAGACTGATTGCTTCATTACTTGATCCGACATTGGCGTAGGAGGTGCAACATGTTTGTGTTGCGTGGGATGAACTTGGTCATCCGTCCTAAGACAAATGTATATTTTGTGACCGGGTTACTGCCTCATGGTGAGGCACTGAGGTATCCACTCCCTTCCAGGAGGGTGGATTTGGAGAGGTTTCAGAGACGTCATTGTGGTGGGGCGCTTCTTACAGAGGGGTGCATCAACATTGCATCAGTGACAGATCTAGCAGAGCGATGTGATCTGGCAGTGATTGTGTGACGTGGAGGGTTGTCGGCTTTGCATTGGGCATCAGGCCCGCAGGTCGGAGTCTTGTGCCGATTGAGGTCTCGGCACTTCTATGATTTTTCCCATTTTTTTTATGATAGGATGGTGATGTAGCTCAACAAGGTCCACAGTGGATCGAAGTTTTTTGCGTATGCCAGCATTTTGTGCAGCATTATGAACGAGAGGGTAGTGCTGCTGAGACTAGTAGTGGTGGTGCCTCCTGGGGGTCCACGAGAGCCTCATATGAAGAGGTGGGCTCTGATGATGCTGCGAGGTGGCATGGGCATGGTGGGGTGTTACTGGAACGCCATGAAAGAGGCCTAGTTCGAGGTGAACCCCTAGATGTTCTTGCCATTCCCATATGCGGGGATGGACTTCCGAGGGGATCCAGATATGGGTCTCCCTCCTGCTTATGCTTGGGGGCTAACAGGTACATTTTTTATGTTTTTTGCATTTATTTGAGTATATATGGGTTTATATATTTTTCTAGTGACACTGACATAGTTTTGGTTACTCTTTGCAGATGTTGGCGAGGTAGGTCACCCCGTGGCTCGATTGGCCAACCACGGTCATCTTCGGAGAGCTCGGGGTGGGTAGGGAGGAGATATTGCTAGAGGAACTAGTGGTGGCACTAGTCCTTCAGGGGATGGTAGTAGCTCGGCTGCTGCCGAGGTTGCGGTCGAGCGAGCTCGTTCTGATGCAAAGGCGGCACGGGAAGATACGGCGGAGGTTCGCATTGCGGAACTGACTGCTCAGGTGTCAGTTCTAGAGGATGCCTAGGGTCTAGTGGCCTGCTTTACCTAGGGGATGCCTTCTCAGGGTTTTATGGATGATCTCGAGGAGGTCTGGATGATTACAGTGATGGCCCGGGAGCGGGACTATTGGCCTATTTTACATCGGGTGGTAGTCTCAGTTGTGAAGACGGCTCCAGTGGTGGTACCGGGAGCAATTGTGGGTCTAGGTGCCCCTCCTGAGGGGACATTGCCCTAGAGTATACTTGTACACAGGGAAAGCACCCATTATGATGATGCTTCCCCTATTTTTGATGACTTTTGTGTATCTTTGGGCTGGCCGATGGGTCAGCGACACTCTTTTTGTACTCAGACACACACACACACACACACACACACACACACACACACACACACATATATATGAGAGATATTTTTTATGGCTCCACATGTTGTGTCACCTGTTTTGGTTTATGGATGATGTTATGCTGATGGATATCTATATTTTTTGTTTTTTATGTATGATGGTTTATTCGAGATACATTGTAGTTTAGGATATTGTTGGCTATGCGATCAGCTGCTTGGTTTTGACTCTTTGGAACATGTGTGAATGTAATATAGTCAAATTGTCTGCTTAATATTTTTGCACGCAAATATTTTCTAAATAGATGTGTATCTCTTGTCTCAAATGTTTGGTTTAACTGTGACACTAATAATTGGGAATCGAGGTAGACATGCATATGGCATATTCCCTGGTGGAGGGCGTCGCACATAAGTCCAATGACGACGTCATATTCTGCTTGATTGTTTGTTGCTGAACCGATGCACACACCGTTTGAGCAGAGTGGCGATCGGTCAGGGTGGTAGATGACCCAGGCAACTGCGGCTAAACTTTGAGACCATCTTGATGCTCCATCAACAAATCCGAAATAAGGTTCAGTTTGGTGATCCATGGAGGCACTTTGAGCGTGTTTAATAAGTCTTTTGGTAAAAAAATTTCAGTGGTCGGGTTTGTGTACGTTCACTCTAGGGAAGGGACATCTTGGCCCTTATGGATAGAATTTCTTGAGGTAAAGGCCATTGACGGGGTTGCTGAGGCATGTCCCATCTAGCTCCGTCAAGATGTATGCCCCCTGTCAGAGGCAATGTTTGATGATGTAGGGTCCTTTCCACAAGGTTTCGAACTTTCCTGGCCCTAGGGCTTCTTTTGCGACATCATAGCGAAGGAATAGTTCTCCCTCGGTGAATGAACGGGGGTTGATGTGGCAGTTGAATGACACTTTTACCCTTTTCTTATGGGCCTCATTGTGTTGTAGTGACTGTTGTCGAATTTCGTCGACGAGCTCTAGTTGTACTAGGTGTTGTTCTAGAGGTTGGGTATCATCAGGGAGTTTGATAGCGACGTGAAAATTTGGGATCTTGCAGAAATCAATGCAAAAGCGCAAGGTACCTTGATCTTTTTCGACATGAATAAGGTGGAAATACTGGGACGTGGGGGCGGCTGCAATCCTATTTCTGGTATGCGATGATACAAATCGTATATGGTGAATCGTGTCATCGGTGTTCGGAGGGGGAAGAATATCTGTGATGGGATTTTGCGTAAGCGCAAGGTTGGGTTCCCTGCTAGGATGGTAAATTTCCCGTGGGTGGAAATTGTGCCTGCTGCAGAGGTGCCTGAATGTTTCCATTAGCGGGAATACCTCTGGTGCATGATTTTGGTCAGTGTAGATAGTGCATGGTATCACTGTGCCAACGGAGTAGATTGTATGGTAATCAACACTACTCGACATCCCAAATGTCGATGCTTGGAAAGGATCTGTTGTAGAAGAGGTGGTCTTCTGCTTCCACTTCCATGTTGTTGGATTAGGTGTGTCTAACTCTTTGGAGGAGTGTAGACTCAATGCTGCTCTTGCTGCTCTTATTTTTGGGAGGTGCAAACATTTAATCATATGGTGAAAGTGTGAACAAATCCGAAAATAGGTATGCATGATATTCTCTTGGTTAGAGAGAAGTTTCTGAGGGAGAGAAGAGACTATGCGAAAACTGTTTGCAAGGGGATTCAGTTCTCTGCATTGATTGAATCGATGGTCATTCAGGTCGCATAGTCCACATGTTATCATAGGCTTGGCCTGGGTCATGCTTGGTTGGTGTATTATCCTAGCTTTCCCATCACGCTCGTGTGGGTGTGGGGTTTCTGACCCGGAGGTGGTGTATATTTTATACCACTCACGGAGGTTGTCCTCTTTCTTCTCTATGGTATGAATCATATCGATGGTAGGGAAAACTCAAGGGATATAAGTACAATGCTGTTCATAGTGATTGCCTTGACATATTAGGAAAAATATCCTAGATATGGTGGTCCCGTCGTGCTCAATTTTTGGTCTGGTAGGGAACCAACGTCGTAACGATACTAAATCAGGGCAAGTGGTGACCACATGATTGGGCATTTTGCATAACACACATGTTGGTATTCTTTGTAGAGAGCGGTTTGGGATGACTGAGTGTCTTTGTATTGGTTGCTTTTCAGCTGACAAGAACATGATGGATCTGCTTGTCACATCCTCTTGGTTTGTGGAGCTATCTGTGGATTCCACATCCATGTCATCTTCTTGGAAGAGGTGGACTATGGCTGAGCGCAAAATAGGAAGGGCAAGCCGGAATCGGGGGATATAGTGACAATTCTCCAGAAGGTGATTGTCGACGCACAAAGGACATGTGAATTTCGTTTCCCACAATCCAATGTAGTAAACCCATTCTATAGGATACCATCTATGGATGAGTTCCAGGGCTGTGCATTCTTCGAGGAAGCGACCACGTTCATCACACAGTGTGCAGCGTATAATAGGAGGGGGTATGACTGGGGGTATTTTTGCTACCCTTCATTCTTCCTGTAGGTACAAGATGGTATGAAATTCATCTCCAGATGCTTGGGTGGAGGTGTCCTCTTGATAGGATCGCTTGATGGAGTGTAAGGCATCCCTATATCGCAAGATCTCTGGGAAATGATGGGTATAGTTCCCATAGTTGCTACAAATAGCGCATGCGTGATTGGTATGCAATTCTTTTCCTTTATCTTTGGTGGTAAGTTCATTTTTATGGGAACGCGTAGTCGCGATGTCTGTCTCAGAGCCAAGGAGTGGTTTTAATTCATCCAACTCTGGGCATATATGGGTAGGGTGACCTATTAGGTCGCATATGGCGCAAACTGGTGATTCCCTTTGTATGGCGGGAGTCACCATTTTCTTTCCTCTCTTCTCAGTTTTCTTAGTCTTAGTCACCAATTTTGCAATGGAAATTCCTTTGCAGGGGTGGTTTGGAAAGTTTCTTGGATGGGTGGGGCCTCCTCGAGACTCAGGAGCTTCAACCCTGTGGCACTGATGTGAGCAGATCCTATTCTCGTAAGGGGAATGAGGTACCAAAATGGTATTTCTAATGATATGTTTGGTAACAAAATTTTTTCCAAAACCTGCTGGGAGACGAAACCAGCTGGGGGGTAGAGGAAAGGGGTTTGGGAAGTGGCGTAGGCTAGAGAGGTTGGCGTGGCCGATGACTTGGTGCCATTACTGCTTGTGTCCGTGTCCTGACTAGCTTCGACACTTGATGTGGACATCATGCACACCGGAGCCCCCGTGGCATCAGGTGATGACTCAGGGGTAATGGGAGGATCTCTTAGGAATGATCCTAGAATGGACGATGGTTTGAACTGGCCGAGGCCATATTCTTGGTACCGTGAAAGCGCATCCGAGGATGTATCTATGTAGGGTAGAATTACATCAGTGTTTTTTAGGGGTCGCTTCTCACTATGCGTCAATTGGTCTACAGTAATGATGCGGTCCTCGTGGGGGAACATCATAATGCAGAAGACGGAGGAGGCTATGGCTAACATGGCGTAAATATAACTCCGCCCAAGGAGTATATTATAATCCAAGTGAGCGTCCAAGACTTCAACGTCTATGTGGGCCGTCTTTCCGACTAAGCAGATCGAGACGTTTTGGTAAAGGCCGACAAGGGTCCAAGGACGACCGTCGTATGCTCTAAGCATGATGACTGAGGGTTTTACTTTGAGAGACCCTAACTTCTGCCAAACATTTTTTGACATGATGCACGTGGATGCACCCTTGTCAATGACACATCGGTGAATTGTTATATTCTGAACCAACACTGGTATGTGGAAGGCACCATGGAAGGAAGCCTGGGGGTGGCTTCGTCTAAGTCAAAAGCCATTAGGTGTGTATCAGTAGGGTCGATAGCGCCTAACGTGGAAAGTAAGGCTTTTCTTTGTTTTGGGCATGACTGCAATAATTCCAAAGTTGACATAGCAGTGGGAGATTGTGCTAAATCATCCATGATACTATAATTATGGGCCTCTTTGGAGTAGTTTCCTGCTCCCCTATTAGGTCCCTTCACCATCTTTGGCAATGGTTCGATAGGCATCTTTAAAATGGTCAAAGGTGTAGTTGGTGCACTGGTACTTGCCCCTGGCGTATTGGTGTCTGGTGGGGTGTCGTAATTGCGATTCTGTGTTTGGAAAAAACATCTCTTCGCTTTTCATGTAGATTTTGGGGCTACTTTTCCTAGAGTCGTCTGGATTTTTTTGCTAAGTGCTTACCGTCCCTTAATGGGGGAAATGTTCCTGCATCACAGCTGGTTTTTGGGAAGGTCCTCCTTGTCCTCAGTTAATCTCTAGCTTCTTCAGCTCAGGGAGATCGAGACAATGGTGAGTATAATGGTCGTACTCACCACATATCGAAAAAGAATGATTTGTTCGAAGAGGTGGCCTTTTTCTCTACTGTTGGGAATTGCTTGGCTCCTAGTTTTGATTCCAGTTAGGGTTGCCTCTAGCCTGGGATCACAGTGGGCATTGCTGGTTGTTTCCCCACTGTCCAGGATTCCATTTTGGCTTGTTTTTTTCTTTTTTCTTCACCACGTTAGGAGGGTAGTTCTCCTGGTTATATTAGTGAGACTAGTTTTTGGAAAGCTGCACAAAGTTCACTTGTGAATTGGTCTGCATAAGCGTGTCTTGTGCTGGGAACTGAGCATAATGAAATCCCTGGTTTGAACCTAGCCATTGGAGGGGAGATCTTCCATTAATGTTTATTTATGCATATTGGGTCCCCTGAGCCAGAGGATAGGGTCCTCCCTGGTGATACCCTGGCGCCCTATTGGTCAAATTTTGCTGAGGCATATGATGACTTTGAAAAATCAGTTGAGGTACATTCTTGGTAGAACTATACGTGTAACCGGGGTTTTGCTTGCTGTTGCCTAAGTAACCTTGGGTCAATGACCTAATTAGTTTGTCTATAGAGTTCGACACGCCTGGAGATTCTTGATAAGTTTGCAGGCGTGGGGCGTTGGGCATGATATTGTAAATGTATCCTGACTGCATATAAATCAGCTCAAGCTGTTGGGCTTTGCTGATGGTGTCCTCTTTGGATGTGGGCCTTTATTGCACCACATCCTTTGAAATATTTTCCGTGAGAGTTTTCAGGAATAGATCTAAAATAACCCAGTCGTCGAGTTTTTCTTACATAAACTACGACGCTGCCTCCATTCGTGGAGATGGTCCGAGATATGGATGACGGGGGTTTGTCTAAAATGTGTCAGTAATTCCATTCCAGAATCATGGTGAATGGGTAACTAGAAATATGTTAGGAACACGGTGGCGAGGGTGCTAAAGGTTCCATGTGAAGTAGAGGGTTGCTTCACATACCATTTCGCAGCTACTCCTGTCAGAATGTGTTGAAATAGTCTCAATCGAATAGTCTAGTTAATGATACTGTTTGATGAGAACTATAGGTGGAAGGTCATGACATGATTACTTGGGTATTTCGCTTATTTTCCTTCGAACTTTGGAATATTCGAAGGGAGCTTCATGGGCATGGGAGGCCATGTAGGGTTATGTGCGTTGGGGTCATTCGTCAACTTGGTTAAATCGGGTAGATTCAATGAAGCTAAGAAAGGTGAATGGGAGGTTGACGCCATTGCAACTTGCGAAAACAAAAAGTTTTGGTTAGGAAGAGGGTTAGTCTATGAAGTACCCTACTGTGTATTCGAATGGCTTCCCAAATGGGTCGCACTCCTCTGCCCCTTAGGAGTCGTGGATGGAGTGGTATGTGGTGTGGTGTTGGGAGACAAACCAGGGTTCCCAAATAAGGATGCCCCAATAAAGGACGAACCAATAATGGTGGCAGCATTCCGTCTTTGATGCCTAAATGGCGAAGGACCTGGAACCCCTCCCAGTAATGGGGGGAGGTCCAAAAGATGCCTAAATCGACGAGGTATCGTTGGGTTCGTTCTAGTGTCGACTAGGTTTGGTTTTGGAAAATTTTTAGAGGATAGAGTCTATGATCAAAGAAAAATTGTGGTCAGATGCGTAAAACAAAGTGAAAATAAAATAAAATTTCCCTTTAAATTAATTCTATGTGATCAAGAAATCAAAAAAATGGTTTTTGTTTGTTTGCGTATGATACTCAAATATTAGAATACCTATTCGTCGTAACACACACAAATGTAACTGGTCCTTGAGAAGATATCTTGTGAGTGCTAGCACAATGTCCCGTAAGAGCTGGCGACGCCCCCAGTCAGTCGAAGAAAATCCACCAAGGTAATGGTAGAGGGTCTGGCACTTGCCTGCACCGTCACCTATAGGGAAAGGATGCCCTATATTTGGCCACTAAGTACCACCGTCCCACGTGAGCATTCGAGTCTTGGGCTTCTTGGTAAGTCAGCTAATAGTACCGAGTATCAGTGGGGTCAGGTAGCCCCAACTGATACCGCACACACTGTGCCTAAGCCTAACCCCCTCTGAAACGGGTCTCTGCCGCGCTCGGGTTTTCTTTTCCGTGGGATGATAGGTGGATTTAAAGATCCCTAAACAGTCAACTTCTATGGTTCAAGATGAAGAATGATAAAGGTGGTTTATTATATGCCTACCCCCTTGATCGTAACTTAAATTATAATTATTTTGTGGCCCCTGTGGGGAGAATTTAGTGAGTTTGTGTTACACTGAAATTTGTCACCATGACATTTTAGTACTCCCTTAGAAGTCTACAATATCAAAGTTCCTAAAGTCAAGCCTTGAAATTGAGAGAAAAGCTCATAAAAGTCTTAAAAACACTTGTACCGCACTTTCTCTTAGTATTTCCTGCAGTGCCGCACTTTATTGCTCTAAATCATGCGGAGCTAAACACACTTTCTGTTTATTAAAGGTGCGGACCCCTGTAAAAGATAAGAAAAGGTGCAAGTAAAATCTAGAAGCTCAGTTTGAGTCATTTTTGGAAGCTTCTAGAAACAGTCCTGCAGTGGAAAGTCCGCTCCTTTCAGGTTCATGCATCCCATCCATTAAGGAGCTAACCCCTTGATGTAAGGAGCTAATCCCTTTGAAGGAGGATCCTATCCCTTCTTGTTTGGAACCATAAACTCCTCTCTTTCACTATAAAAAGAGGCATAGGGCAGCCTCAAAGGGTTAACAATTGATGAGTTCAAGCTTTAGTATTGTTGGAGGTGAAATGCTGTTGAAACTCAGACCCTTTTAGGTAAGATTTTATGTGGGAAAGATTACATACCTGTATGTATCTTGGTTGGAAGAGTTAAAGGCTTGTCAGAGTAAAGGAAACGCCTGTTCCGGACCCCAGGAAGGCCTGTATGACATCAAGGCGGACATGGTTGTAAGGCTCTTCTTATTTAAGTTAATACGAATGAATATTGTTCTCTCAATGGGCTATTTAATTGATTATCTCATTTTTGGAAATCCTTTATCATCTTGATAGATATTTGATTCATAAATTGATTTATTATACAGGTGCTTTTGATCTTTTCTTGTGTTGGTGACTGAAGATACTTGACGACGACTTTCTTCAAGCCACTAGAAAGAAGATCAGCGCTGGACTACAAGTAGGTTTCTAAACCCTGTTATAATTAATTCCATGTCAAACAATATCTAGAGAAAATGGTTTTTATTTGTTTGTTTGTTGCTAACTATCTGTAGGACACTTGGGAGGTCTGTCTTGTCCGCAAGAACGGCTTATCCATCCAAAAAAATGGGAACTCCACTGGGAAATTGATCTTGAACTTTGGTTTCTTTTATTTTTGACTTGTGAATTTATTTTTTCTGATTTTGATTGATTTATACTGGCTTGGGTAGTTTATCCCTGTAGAATCCCTGAGAAATGATTTAGAATTTTTTGTTTTTCCTTTTGTTTTCTTGTTTCTGCTCTTTTCTTTTATAACCAGTGTGGGCAGTTCCGCACTTTTCCTGTACCCACAGTGCGGGACCGCACTGGTTTGCACTGAATCCTGCGGACCCTGTGAAAATTTTTGAAATATCTTAAAACCCTCTTTTCTGGATTAGTTTCTTAGATTCTTAGTGAATACCCAGACTTGTATCTTCTGTCAGAAAGCCTTGGTTAAGAGTTTATTTCAACATTTTTAGTTTTGAATGATTTTCTGAAAGATCTGCATGTTATAATGATTTTTGCTTTGTCTTTATCCCGTTCAAAGATTAGAAACCTTGGTATACCTTTAGATCACTGGTATTTCCTTGCTTTCTTGCTGAGTCTGACATCATAGCAGAAATTGTTTTATGAGATTTGGATCCCATTTTTCTCATTTGCAAATCTTTAAAAAAATTTTGTTAATAAGTTTGGAATTTCACTTAAAAAACCAAATTGGAATTTTTTTGAGTTCTTGCTAATCCAAGAAAAGAATTTCTTAGTTAGATTACAAGCTAAGCAAGGCATCCTCAAAATATTTGAAGTTTTAATTCAGATTTAGTCTTTAGAATTTTTAGATCTCAAAATTAGTGTTTTTAGCTTTGAGTGTTGTTTCTAGAAATTGTAAGTGTCTTTTGAAGCAAAAACTTGGTTTGTAGTTTCGATCTTGAATAAAAGGGATTTCTTATTGAGAAATATATCATTTTGAGTTTTCAATGAAATTAGATTTCTTTTCATTTATTCTTGTTTGAAGGAAATATTTGTTTTTAAAAGATTGCATTTCTCAACTCTTCCTTTAGATAGAATTCATTGAAAGAAAATGGATTGTTTCTCATAATAGATGCATTTTTAGTGTGTTTTGAGTCAGGTCACTACATATCATTAGTTTCACTTTCGCACCTATTGTCCTAAAGAAAAAACTCATTAAAATCAACACTTAAATTAAAATCAATCTAGTCATTTTTATATTTCTAGGGCTCTTTTCACCAATATAGCTTAGGCTAGTGTCTTGGAGTAGGGAGTAATTAACTCTCCAAGACAATTAAAACAAACAAGTAGTTGATCTTGCGGTAGGAAAAAATCCAATAGTCGCTTGTATGCTCTAGGAAGCTCCTCTTAAAGGATTCAAGCACGAGGTCATATCTGAACCAGTGGGATAATCAATTCTATCTCATTAGGAACGATAAAAGATATGCGCATATTAACAACGGTAAACCTCGGATAGGTCATTGTCGAGGAGGTTGGGATCACTTGTCGGTATAGCTTGGATTATGTCAAGGAGCCTTGAAGGGGATTGAGCTTTGTTACTCTGCCCTTGCACGTATGTCGAACCGTAGACTGTTCCCCCGGGTATATTAGTTCCTGTTGGTAACCATAGTGACCATAATATTTACGGTTTTTTCCTAAGGTGACGGTGGAGGAAAGATCCCACTGTACCTGGAGCAGACATCGACTAGACTCACTTGGACTCTCCAGAGGGTTATCTTCACTCGAGATGGTTTAAGTGGAGAAACTTGCACCGGTCTGTTTCATTAAGCAAGTTGTCGAGGTAACTGTTCCAACCACCCTTTCTACATTAAATACTACGATGTTGGATTTCATCACCAACTAGTGTTTTTAGTGTGGAAAGTTACTGTTTGTGTGTGGTTTGATCTCCTAGATTTTTAGGCGTGTGATTCATTTGTTTGTTTCCTTAGCGACTCTAGGAGTTTTCATTGAAATTTTATTTGATTGCATGTGATTAATAATTTTTAATTGTAGCTGAATTACCAAGACAATCGCGTAGACTCCAGGGGAAGCCCCCTAAGTATACACCAAGCCAACTTGAAGGGCTGCGAGCTCTAGTATCGCCTAGTGACAGTAGAATTAGATCAACAGAAGCATGAGAGTCATCTATAGTTTTTCATCTTGATTATCAATTACAAACAACAGAGCATATTCAAGAGATGATTTCAGTTTCCGAAGTTACTGGTAGTATTTCTCCTTCCAGTGAATTAGTTGAAGAACATAAAATTTCTGAACCTGACACTGAACCTGATGTATTGGAACCATCTTTAGGATTTTTTACTCCAACTTCTAGTGATCCTGGTTCACCTAGGGTAAGATATCGCATTACTAAAAATCTTCCTTCTGACCTCATATCTATTTAAGAACTTGTTGGTCCAGATGAAGACGTAAATCTTCCCGAAACCCAACAGACTTTGAATCTTAGGGAGCGTGAATTAATATTCTACAGTCCTTTTAGAAGTGACGCTTGGTATTTATCATTGACAGATTTTTTAGAAAACCCGGGTCTTAGTTTTTCACCACCCCGAATTCCTTTTCATCCTACACCAAGAGGTTATTATCCTTCATCAATTATGTCAAATGAGTCATCTATGTTTTCCCAATTGCCGGAAACATTTTTATATGGTGGTCCTTCTGTTCCTTCGGGGTACCAGTCACTCTCTGGTACTTTCTCAGGAGCAACTCCTCGACCAACTGAACAAGTGTTATCATCTGGTATAGATGGAACTAAAACTGAAACGTTGAACGCGGAGCAAATTTTTATGATGTCTGGTAATATTCCGAATCCTCAACCTCAAGGTAGTCAGTTACCACCTGGGGGGAAAACCTCAAGGTAGTCAATTACCGCCTAGGGGGCAACCTCAAGGTAGTCAGTTACCACCTGGGGGGCAACCTCAAGGTAGTCAGTTACCACCTGGGGGGCAACCTCAAGGTAATTTTTTTCTAGGACTAACTGTATGACAATATTATTTACCTCGAGAACAACCCCAAGGACAGTACATACCTCAAGGTTATCAATCTCAAGGATAGTACATACCCCAAGGTCAACCCCAGACTCAGTATGTTCCTCAGGGTCCTTATCAACCCCAAATTCAGTACATGCCTCAAGGTTGTCAACCTCAAGGTCAGTACCCAACTCAAGGTTTCCAACCTCCTTCTGGTCAATCATTTTTACAAGGAGCTAGAAATTTACCACTTAATTATAAACCCTACATTCAACCAGGTTATGGTCCTTCATATGCATAACCTTCTACAGGTCAATACCCCGGAATGAACATGGTGTGGAATCCATCTCAAATTCAACAGACTATGCAACCTAATGTACAGTTACCTAATCAACCTAGACATCCTTTAGTTTCTGGTCCAGCCCAGCAACCTGTCCAGCCTACTGTTCAAGTCCCTGCACCTAGTTCTGTTCAACAGCCTGGGCCTAGTACACCTCAGACTCTGCCTCAAACCGCTGAAGCTACTACAACTTCTGTTCAACCTACAACACCTATTTCTGGAGTATCTGTAGCTCCGGTTTATTCTATCCCTGCATCAGTACAAATTCCTCAAGCCTCTATGCCACAGCCAGGACCTACAATTCAGACTACGGTCCAGATGCCTACAGGACAAGCTGGTACCAGTACGATTGTCTCTAGTCAACCACTGTTTACTTATCAACCGTACCAGGGACAATATCAATTTGGTCAGACTACACAAAATCCATTTTATCAGTATCAGCCGTGGGTATACTTATCAAGTACCTCAACAACCCCAGTATGGTTCGGTTAATCCTGGTTACCTAGGAGGTTTCATGATTCAAAATGCACATCCAATTCCAGGGTATCCTGGAAATCCTCCTCCTGGCACTGGTTTGATCGCACAAGGTTATAAAGACCCTAGCCATCGGTTACCATTCATAGCAACTTCAGATTTACCGGATCTATTGCGCCTTACGAACGATCCCATTTTTTATCTTCCATATTGGCCGCTTATGCCTAACAAGTTGCCCAGTGATATTCCGAAATTTGAAGGTAAGTCAGGGGAGGACCCATCTAATCACGTTTTGACTTATCACCTCTGGTGCGCATCCAATTCACTAGTCGATGATTCGATTTGATTACGTCTTTTTCAGAGAACTCTCATTGGTCTAGCTGCCAAATGGTACATTGAGTTACCACGCGGCTCTTTTAATAATTTTAATGCGCTAGCTACTTCTTTCTTAACCCATTTTTAGTTGCCTGTCAGATATGACAACGACACAGAATTGCTGAATTCATTAAAACAATCTTCGCCCACGTACATATCTGATCACATTCATGAGTGGAGACGTAGAAGGCGTTTAGTGAAAGTCTTTATTCCTGATCAAATTTTGGATGAATGGTTTATTAAATCGTTATTGCCCAAAATTACTGAAGATGTGGCCAAAGGAGGCATTGTTACGGAAGAGCAAATCATTTCTCAGGCTCAGTACCTTGACCCTTGTATATACTCAGTCAGGTACTATGTATGATAAAATCCCCGATTTACCAAGACCTGATAAATTAACAGCAACTCCTTCTGGTTCCCATGCCGCTGATGGTGTAATTGGTTCTGTTAGTACTGTTAAAAGTAAGAAGTAGTCTTCCAAGACCACTTCTCCTATTATCACTTTACCCGATTCACCCAAAGGAGATTCTTCCCTAGAAACTTCTGTCGATATTCATGTTGTAGAGACATCTACAACCAAATCTAAAACTAGTGGTAAGAAGAAAGGTAAGAATAAAAATAAAAAATATTCAAAATATAAAAATGATACAACTGAACCAACTGATGAAAAACGCAAACCTCGATATCCTTGTCTCATCTGTGACTAGGATCATTTTACAAAAGAGTGCCCGCATAAAGCCGAGGTATCAAAATTCGTTAAGGGTTCGCCTATACCTGCTGTCTTGAAGAATCCCTTTCCTGCTTAAGATAGTAACATGGTTGGATCTTCCTCCAATACGGTTGAGGATATCTTGATGGTTGCAACACGATCACAAGATTATGGTAGTAAAAATACTAGTAAAGAAGAAGAAACATCCAATTCTGCATCGATTACATCTCCCTTAGTTTCTGATCCATTACGGATCGAGAAACAAAATCCTGAATTAGTGATTAAACTGCCTGCAAAAGTTTTACTTCGTAAATCATCTTTCAATCCACTTGCGAGAGCTGCTTAGAATTACAATATTGTTGAAGATTTGGCAATTTCCCCTTCAACAATGTCGGCTTTGGAAGTATTGCAATCATGCCCAGCCCAAAGAAAATTGATTTTATCAGCCTTAGGAGCCATAGATCTCCAGGATTCGAACCTCATGATCTTCGATTTAGAAAATTTTACACCCGCCTACCCCATCAAATGGCTTTTCAAATTCCGGTAATAGTAAAAAACAAACGTATCTTTTGTACTATTGTTGATGAAGGCGCTTCTACGTGTATTATGTCGTTAAAATGTTGGAAATCACTTGGTTCTCCGACCATTAACCAATCACCAAATATTCTCAAAGCTTTTGACGGAAGATGTTTTCAGCCATATGGTATCTTACAAGATCTACCAATAGAGGTCGAAGGCAAAATGGTCAATCTAGATGTGGAAGTGGTTGATACCCCTCTGGATTACAACCTTCTCCTAGGTTGCAGTTGGTCTTACGCCATGACTGCTATTGTATCATCGATCTTTTGTCTCATCATGTTTCCTCATAAAGGAAAGATTGCTAAAATAGATCAGCTCTCATATTATTCATCTGACCCAGCCTCTACTGATAGCATCCAACATATCGGAAAATCGACTATCCCTTATAAGGATGTCGGAGTAGGTTTTCTTAAAGATTCAACTTTACTGGGAACTTTTTCCATAGCCTTCTCCCAACGTACAACTTCCTATTGCTAATATCAATATTATTTCAGAATTGGATTCTTTCGATGGCCCAATGCCTTTGAGTCCTTTTGAGTTAGCATATCAAAATGTATAGTCATTTTATGATACTCCTTCAACTGAGTTTGATCCAGTGAATGTGATCAATCAGGAGTCATTTTCAATATCAAGCTTAGCTTCGACACCAATTCCGGATCCTGCTCAAGTATTCAATACTGATGAATATATTCGTGAATTCTTGTCAGTAGATGAGTTACCATGGGAAGATCTTCATCATAGGTCTTTGTTTTTACCTGATCTCGATCATTTTGAGAATGATTTTTCCTCCATTTTTACCACTAATTATGTCAAATAACCCCAGCATCCTCTCTCACATATCGATTCTGAATTGAATTTAGAAAATATTTATACAACAGTTCCTCTTGACATTTCAGTAAAACCTGGAATTGTTGAAAACATTCACATAGGTGCTTCTTGTACTCTTGATGAAATTCAAGCATATAAAGCCCTATTTCAGGAATTCCGTGACATTTTTTCCTGGTCATATGAAGAAATTCTAGGAATTGATCCGTCAATTGTTGTTCATGAAATTAAGACATACCCGGATGCTAAACCCGTTAGACAGAGATTACGTCAGATACATCCGAGAAAAGCTGCCGCTATCAAAGCAGAAGTTGAAAAATTACTTTGTGCAGGTTTTATTTATCTGATCCCGTTAACGGACTGGGTATCTAATATTGTTCCAATCAATAAAAAACAAGGAACAATATGAGTATGTATTGACTATAGGGATATAAATCGAGCTTGTCCAAAAGAAAATTATCCAACCCCTTACATCGATCAAATTATTGACGATTGTTCTGGAAGTGAAATGTTCTCGTTCATGGATGGATTTTCTGGCTACAATCAAATCAACATACTCCCTGCATATCAACCTAAAACAACTTTCATTTGTACATGGGGAATTTTTTCTTATCGCAAATTACCTTTTGGCATTAAGAATGATGGCGCCATTTTTCAAAGGGCCATGTCTTATGCATTTCACGACATTAAGCACATTTTGCAGCCCTACCTCGATGATTTTCCTGCTCATTCCTCACACAGAGTAGATCATATTACTCATTTACGAGCCATTTTTATACGATGTAGGCATTATAAGATTCGTCTGAATCCTCACAAATGTGTTTTCTGCGTACAATCCAGAGGATTTGCTGGGATTTATTGTCTCAAAGGTAGGCATTCGTGTCGACCTATTGAAGGTTGAGGAATTCATCAATTTACCTCCTCCTTCTACTCTTCGCTAACTCCAAAGTTTGTAAGGGAAAGAAAACTTTTTACGTTGATTCATTCCTAACTACGCCGAGTTTCGTTAAATAGGTTGTTGAAACAAAATATTCCTTTCTTTTGGGACAAGGTCGCTGATAGATATTTTGATGCTCTAAAAAACGCATTGACCCATGCACCGTTACTGCATCCTCCCAACTACAACCAAGATTAATTTTTGTACCTCACTACTTCCGATTCCACGATAGGGATGGTTCTAGTTCAGGAAGATTAATTCCATGGTGAACATGTGATTTACTATCTTAGTTGAAATTTGCATCGGACTGAGATCAAATATTCACATGTGGAGAAATTGGCCTTGGCAGATGTTCAAGCTATCCAACGTTTTCGTCACTACATACTTTTACGCAAAACGACAGTGATCTCTGATTGTAACCCTATGATGTAAATCTTGACCAAACAATTGCTAGGGGGCAAATACTCCAAATGGATTTTTATCCTGCAGGAGTTTGATTTGGAGTTTGAAAAATCCAAATCCAAGAAATCATTGATATTTGCTGAACTTATGTGTGATTTCCCACCCACTGATACAGAAACTGTGGTGGAACAACCAATCGTGGATGCATCCTTGTTTCTTATTAGTACCATTGATCCTTGGTATGGAGATATCATTGTTTATCTCCAAACCCAATCTTTTCAGCCTGAGCTTTCAGAGTCACAATGACGAAAAATACGTTTCCAGTCTCAACAATATCATATTGTTGGTGACACACTATACCGTCGTGGTGCAGATTCAGTTTTTCGACGTTGTTTAACACATGAAGAAGACGAAAAGGTTTTAAATGTCTGCCACTCTGGAGCATGTGGCAGTCATATGTATGGGTACGCCACAACCAAAAATATATTGTGCGAAGGTTATTTCTGGCCGTCCTTGTTTAAAGATTGTATTTATGCGGTCCGAAAATGTCATAATTGTCAAATATTTGATCGAAAAATTCGTGCACCACCTGCTCCTCTTCACCCTATAGTTTCTGTCGGTCCTTTTGCAAAATGGGGCATTGACTTCATTATATGTAACCCTCACTCAGCCGGGGGGCATGGGTATATTATTCTAGCAGTAGATTATTTTACCAAATGGGCCGAGGCGATGCCTACATTTGCAGCAGATGGAAAAACTGCAGCTACTTTCATATTCAATCATGTGATTGCTCGTTTCGGTGTACCCCAAGCGATAATTACTGATCACGGGAGCCATTTTCGGAATATCATGATGACCGAGTTAACGGACCAACTTGGCCTGCGCCATGACAGTTCTACACCATATTATCCGCAGGCCAATGGTTTAGTTGAAACGATTCATAAATTTTTAGTCACCATGATCAAACGAATCATTGGAATTCATAAGTCAAATTGGAATACCATGCTATTTTTAGCACTTTGGGCATATCGAACCTCAGCAAAAACATCGACAGGTTTTACCCCTTTTCAACTAGTTTATGGTTAAGAAGCGGTATTACCCATTGAATGCGAGATACCGTCACTCCAACTAGCCATAGAGTTACTACCAACCACTTCTGAAGAGGAGAAACATTTTTTGTATTTGGCTCAATTAGATGAGAATCGGTGCACCACTGCATTAGCTACCGAGACTCATGCGAAAAGAATGAAAGCTCAGTGTGATAGAAGTGTTACCCCTCGTAATTTTTTAGAAGGAGACCTAGTTTTGATTTATGATCAAGCCAACGATAAACTAGGGGCTGCGAAATTTGAACCCATGTGGCATGGTCCTTATATTGTCAAGCGACAGCTTGCAAAAGGGGCCTATGAATTGATTGATTTTGATGGGGTCTCTTTAGGTAAACCCAGAAATGGACTTTATCTGAAGAGATATTACCCTTGATTTTTTGTGTGGAGATCTTCTCTGTATATTAGTTACTTTCTAGCTGGTGTGCTATAGATTAGAAAAATGTGCCTAGCTTAAGTGTGCTCTTACTACTATTCCTGCTTATCTGGATACTTTTGATATCGCAGATGTTGAGGTCCTTTCAAACGTATATTGGTTTCGCTGATGGCACTTGTCGTAGTACATGGAACATCTCTTCCACAACTTGGGTTATTTACTCACCCACTGACAAGTTAGTATCGATGCAAGGGGTAAGCCTCGGTCAAACAACAAACAATATTTCCAAATATAGTGCAGTTATTGAATTATTATCGGAATCCATTTCATTTGGAATTCAAAGTTTGATCGTTAGGTTAGATTCTGAACTCGTTATATTACAGTTAAACCAAGTATATGCCATTAGAAACCCAGTATTATTAAGATTATTTTTAAGGGTTTGTCTCTTGGAACGAGAGTTCGATTATATTGAGTATCAACACATTCCAAGAAATTTAAACACATTAGCAGATGAAATAGCTTCTAGTGTTATAAACAGACATTTGCAATAACAAATTAATAAATGAACATTCCATAACATGATTGAACAGGTAACTGGAAATAATAGTATATCATAGTATAGATGTAGTGTTCAAAAAATAGTACATCGTCTTTGATCATAGGTTCAAAACGCCTTATGATCGGAAAAAAGTGATACAAAAAATAAGTCCACAAGTCAATCATCCACTATCCGTGGTGATGATCATGATAATACACTACTGCTCGTGCCACTCTAGTCAAAAATCTCCTGAATGGTCCAGGAACACCAATGACGTATCTCTGTAGATGGAGTGGGATGTCATCTATGGTAGTCTTAGGAATATCCATAGTGAGCCGCTCCAAATGGTGTTCTAAATCAGTCAGGATCTCTGCAGTCTGATCCTGTGGGGGTGGTGGTGGTGGTGTTGCATCCCTTTGCCTCCGGTCAAAAGGGCAGAGAATGGCTGGTCGACTTGGACCCACATCTGCATTTGAATTTTTTTTTATCAGTTTTGGATGATTTAAAATAAAAATAAAAATTAGAAATTAGAACATGTCAAAAAGATATTTTTCACCTCACTCATCCCACTTAGCTCCTGAAGGAAGGGGCATATCCCGGTCGCTGCGGAAATCCATGCCCGCATAAGGAAAATCCTCTATCACAAAAAGTTGGTGTTCCAGCCAACGAAAATAAGTCGAGGGAAATCAAACAATCTCCCCACCCTCACTGTGGCGGGCCATCAAAGCAACCCATCGAACCATCTGAGGCTCTCGAGGTCTACCAGCATCAACATGAATGTGTTGCGGGGCTAACATAGGGATCCTCTCTAGAGCAAAAGTAACTACGATAGATCCATATCCGAAGTTGTTTAATTTCCCATTATTTTCTCTGGTAAGTTGGCCTTTCACATTTGCCAACACTGCCTCACACCAATTGAATATGGTGCCTCGAAAATAATCTACTGCAATCCGCATCTAAGATACAGTAGCTACATGCAAAGCTGCACTTCCGCACAACTTGACAACGGTAAAAGAAATCAATTTTAACTCGGGACGGATGATATTTTTAATGTCAATCCCTTTGTCTCTGGGATTGGATTCATCATTACAAAACTGTAATTGCAGGTTGGCAACAAACTGGCCACCTGGCCTAGCCCCAAATAGAGATAATGGTTCGCCTCTCCTAGACAAACCAGTCAAAAAATATATGTCCTCCAACTCAATTTCAAGCTGGTGACCTCCGATCATGAAACACTGGTCCTGAACGTCCCATTTGCTTACCAACCAAGTAAGAAGATCTACTTGAGCTCTCAAGCCACTCATAGCCCAAAATTTGAATAGCCCGTATGCTCTTAAAACTTGCAAAGTAGGTTGATGAATCATTTTTGATTCATCTACCTCCTCATGCTCCCATTCTCACCAAATAAGCATTGTGAATATCCTATAATGAGTAAAATGAAGGATTAGAATCATTTTGAAACAAAATTTTTGGGTAATTTAGGAGGAAAATGTGTTTTTAAATTCGTTACGGTGCCCCCGCACTTTACGCTCAGGGACAGTACGTAGCTCAGCACGGGCTCTGTGTTAAAAGTGCGGGGCCCTGACATTTTCCTTTGTGAGAAAATGTTGGGGTCCACAGGTACCTAGTGTCCTGCCTGTGGACTCCCGAGGGTGAATTTTTGAACCTATTTTCCTCCCAAAAATGAAATTTTGACCCTAATTTAAAAAATTGAATGGATGAAAAGCAAGAGAAAGAGGTTGTGGATTACCTGGAGCATACGATTTTCGATTTCAATGGTCGGTTTTTCCAGAATCTTCTCCAAAGCGTTTTTTGCCAAAAGCTCTAAAATCTTCACTCCAAACTCAAACGGTAAAAATGAACTTGAAAAACTCCTTTTTATAAGTTTTTTCGAATAAATGAATTTTAAATTTGTTTATTTTTCACTTTAAAAAGTCGGTTTTTCAAAATACTTTTATTATTGAAACAGGTATGTTTAATTTTTCGAGTTTTTGTGCAGAATACCGGATTTTTCAGGCGAAATGATCATTTTTGACGGATAGTATACTTTTATCACTTTTTCGGGCTCTTTAAAATTTACGAAGAAGCGGAACCATGGAGTCCTCTTTTAATCCCTTTTAAAACTCTCTAAAAATAAAAATATTGCCGAGTACTTGACTATTCGAACTCGTTAAAGTAAATGAACGGTCGTCCCTTCAGTATAAGTTTACCCCTTTTCCGGATTGAAATGGACTATTTACGAAAAAGGTATACGTTGACTAATCATGGTCAATAGAGTTCTCTTTTGCATTATTTTATCCTTTTTCAGGCTTGAGAGACTAAATTTATGAAAAAGTATACCCATGGACTTTTCTTAAGTTTTTTCTTTTAACTCCCTACAAATGAAAAACACCGAGTTTCTCCTATACTGGACTCATTAAAATTTAACAGTAAAGGACCTGTCGATTTCAAATAGGAATGGACCACTCTTTCTTAGGGTTCGATTTTAAACTAAGTTGGACTCATCCGAAGGGTGATCTTATAAACAATCAAATGTTATCCTCCTCAAGCTTGTCAAAAATAAAGAGGTACTTGCCAGAAATGGTGGAGGAAAAGAGAGAAAACAGATTCATTTGTTACACTTTGATTTGTAAAAGCATTACACCACTCTTGAACACGACACTTTTTGTCACACTTCCACCTGGATTGGGAAATGCTTTTCCTATCAGTTAATCAAACCACATTGAAGGTATTCAGCCGGTTTCTGGGTGTTAGCTTAGGGAAAATGTCACCAACCATCTACAGTGTCGTTATGTGTTCAAGAGGATAGTCAAACAAAACATTCATCTGCAAACATTTGTCTCCATTCGCGTTGACCATCCTTGAGTCAGTCCTTGCAAAAAATTTCTTCAAAAATTGATCTATGGTTTCGTGTCGTGAGCTTGCTTACGACGAATCAATTTCTATCGACGAAACTCATCATCTAGGAAGTTGATCTAGAATTCGTCAGTACCTTGGAATCTGCATGCCTTAATGGAAGATTTCTCGCCTTCGACGACAGGTTGCATCATTGACCTTCGATCGAACTATTCCGTGAAATGTTTGAGTTCAGATCACTCATTCACATTTCATGGATTGTACTGAGTACTTTGAGAGCCATTGTCATTATTGGTGGTTTCTCTCACACTTGTTAACAGTTCACATTATTGATTGGTAATCAAGTGGTTTCTACCATGTTCGACTTCAACACATTTAATCGCATGGATAGAATCGTACTAGTTCGGGAAGTAGAAATCAAGACCCTGGATCTAGTTTCCACCATCCAGGTTGTGAGGATTTTTATTATTCATTATGCAGTAGACTATTCATTACAGATGGCTGCGCCCATGCTGTGTCTACACTATTGATGTAATATTAAAATCATTTCTGTATCAGAACAAGTTTAGTTAGTTTTGATATGAGTATGGGAATGCCTACCTTAGCGATGATATATATATATATATGTTTTGCATTGAATTTTTTTACAGGGTTCTGACTGGGGTGTCCATCGGCTAATCCTTGAAATGATAAAGCACATCACTCTTCGAGTACTCTCAGACTTTGCACTTTAGGGGGCAATTTGTTACACTGAAATTTGTCACCATGAAATTTTAGTACTCCCTTAGAAGTCTACAATATCAAAGTTCCTAAAGTCAAGCCTTGAAATTGAGAGAAAATCTCATAAAAGTCTTAAAAACACTTGTATCGCACTTTCTCTTAGTATTTCCTGCGATGCCGCACTTTATTGCTCTAAATCATGTGGAGCTAAATGCACTTTCCTGTTTATTAAAGGTGTGGACCCCTGTAAAAGATAAGAAAAGGCACAAGTAAAATCTAGAAGCTCAGTTTGAGTCATTTTTGGAAGCTTCTAGAAACATTCCTGCGGTGGAAAGTCCACTCCTTTCAGGTTCATGCATCCCATCCATTAAGGAGCTAACCCCTTGATGTAAGGAGTTAATCCCTTTGAAGGAGGATCCTATCCCTTCTTGTTTGGAACCATAACCTCCTCTCTTTCACTATAAAAAGAGGCATAGGGCAGCCTCAAAGGGTTAACAATTGATGAGTTCAAGGTTTAGTATTGTTGGAAGTGAAATGTTGTTGAAACTCGGACCCTTTTAGCTGAGATTTTATGTGGGAAAGATTACATACCTGTATGTATCTCGGTTGGAAGAGTTCAAGGCTTGTTAGAGTAAAGGAAACGCCTGTTCCGGACCCCAGGAAGGCCTGTATGACATCAAGGTGGACACGGTTGTAAGGCTCTTCTTATTTAAGTTAATACGAATGAATATTGTTTTCTCAATGGGATATTTAATTGATTATCTCATTTCTTGAATTCCTTGATCATCTTGATAGATGTTTGATTCATAAATTGATTTATTATACAGGTGCTTTTGATCTTTTCTTGTGTTGGTGACTGAAGATACTTGACGACGACTTTCTTCAAGCCACTAGAAAGAAGACCAGTGCTGGACTACAAGTAGGTTTCTAAACCCTGTTATAATTAATTCCATGTCAAACAATATCTAGAGAAAATGGTTTTTATTTGTTTGTTTTTTGCTAGCTATCCGTAGGACACTTGGGAGGTCTGTCTTGTCCGCAAGAACAACTTATCCATCCAACAGTTTGGTTAAGTTAGTTTTAGGTGTCTTTGCTTTGCTTAGTGGGTGGATGTGTGTGAGAAAAAAGTTGACAAGCACATAGTTTGAACGTGTGGATATATGATGATCCTTTTCAAAATCTCCTATTAAACTATGTTGTATTATTCCTTGCTCAAAAGAAAAATATGTGCGGATATGGGCCGCTTTCTATTTTTCCTGGTTAATCTATGTGATCAACTAAAGGGAGATGGCCAGTTGTGAATAGAGAGTGTTCATATAATTGCCTAGGATCACCGAAGGGTGCAAAGGTAGCAGAGATTACTTACTCTTCTATCGACAATTCAATCCTGGTCCCGAAATCCTAGTGCAAAAATTGAACTAAACTAATAACTTTTACACTAGAAAAAAGAAACTAGCTAAGCATGCATGGACTTGGGCCACTTACTTTGGCTAGTTATCTAGGTGTGTTGGTACCTAAATTTTCAAAACATAAAATTCTTTCGGAATGCAAGTTATTCCCCCCCCCCACTTAAACTATGTGTGAACTTTGCAAAAATAAACTTGAAATAAACTGACACTAAGCCTACAAAAAGAAACTAAGAGTGAGCTTTAGCAAGCTACAGGGTACTTCAACTAGTGCTGGCAGATTTATTACGGGCACCCAAGCACTTTACAAGCAGGAAAAGATAGAGATGTGGGAGAAATTTCTCTTTCTGTCTTTTGTGCACAAAAGGCTGAAACAAGTGTGATGTGTGCACGTGGGTCAACTCTGAACGCGTGCCCTGGGCACGTCTATGGGAGGGAAAAGCACGCAATTTCCTGCAAAAGTAATTTTTGGAGTTGTTCTTCTTCAGTCTGTCACTTGGGATGAACTAGGGATTGCCGGAGAAAAAGGGGGAAATTCAGCTCCACTCCACAACACAAATAGGGTTCTCTGCAAAAAAGAGGCACAACCACATAAACTTGGTAATAAATGTTAGCGGATTCACCAATCCTATGTTAGTGTGTTTGGTGCATGTATGTATGAAATCACACCAACTTAAGGGGTGTGGTTTACCCACTTAAGTTATTGGTAACAGGCAGAAAAAGAAGTGGAGTCAAGCAAGTTAGTGGAAAAAGCTTGAATCATAAACATACTAGATAGAGAAATAGCATGCATATATAAACTAAAACTAAACTAAAACTAAAACAAATAAACAAAAGATCTGAATAGAGTCAAACAACTACAATAATCCGAACGGTGGCTCTTAGGCCCCTCTTAGTGAGTGTTGGTAGGAAATGAGGATGAAACTTTAACCCTCTTGCCAAAGGGCCCCTAGAACATGGGTTCTAAGTCCTGATGCAAGGATGTTTTACTTCCAAGCTTGCCTCGGTGCAAAGTATCCCTCTCCCTACTATGGTGGAATAAACTTGTTGGATGGCTAACAATTGAGTCCCCTCTATATTCAACTCTGGATCACACACTGGTGGTATTTCTTGGGAAATTTTGGCCAGCATAACAATGTGTTCTCAAATTCTTCATCTCATGGTGGCCTTATATAGGAGAATTCAAATCTTCCTTCCCTCTCTTGGTACATTGTGGATGGTGACCCAAGAGAGGGGGATGATTCCTTTGTGTGCCATAAATATTCCATTGTGTGCTCCCTTGATGTCTAAGGAGGCTTTTGTGGCTATCCTTAGGTGGCTTCAAGTGAGGAATTGCTGTCCTAGAGTGTGATTTTTGTGGTCCCGGAAAGTGAATTTCACCACTCCCAGGATAGCGCACATTTCGGGTCAAAAGGCATGCAAAGGTGCTTTTCACGAAGGATTATGTGTGCAAAAGCATTTATGACTTGCTCAAATTTGATTTTTCCTCAGACCTTAAAGATTTTTAAATACTTTCTAGATTCTGTAATGTCTTCCAACCCTGTAAATCCTTCTGCTTGATATTAAATAATGTCATCTTCTGCTTGTACGATTTTCTAGTGTTAACACTAATAAAAGGTCAATGCCTAGCTAAAATCCTAACTGAAATTAATTTCCAAGATTTGGGAATAAATTTTTTAGTTGAATTTGAGGAAAATGGAAGTATAGATAAGTAGGCAAAGTCTGAATCAGGTGATAAAAACCAGTACAAATTATTATTTTCTGAATGGTACAAAGACATTCTTCACTATTTGTGTTTTCTTTGTTTTCCTCCTACCTTGAACATATCAAAGTACAAAGCTCTGAAACTGAAAGCTCAAAAATTCATATGTTGTGTAACCAGCTCCAAAAATAGAAGAAAATAGATATCAACGCCTTAGAAATGAGCCACTTCGAGGGGGCAACCTC
Source organism: Pinus albicaulis (assembly GCA_034641835.2). Classification (NCBI taxonomy): domain Eukaryota; kingdom Viridiplantae; phylum Streptophyta; class Pinopsida; order Pinales; family Pinaceae; genus Pinus; species Pinus albicaulis. Next base: position 298,176,230 of record CM076576.1, on the reverse strand, counting down.
CAATAAATTACATAAATGAACAATTCTTGGATGATACAATTTACAAAACCTCCTTTCTATATATAGGAGTCCATGTGGCCATAATGTAATCCCAGTGGGCCACAATGTAATCCTAGCCGACCTAACAATAATAATTTAAGGGCACAATAATAAAAAAATGGGGGTTACAAGGGTACAATAATAACAATAAGGGGGTTACACTAATAAAAATAAGGGACTATACTAGTAATATATGGACCTAACATGCCCCTCTCCTTCAAAAAGTGTTGTCCTCAACGTCGAGTAGTTATGGATGGCTTCGTATAAACTTCTCATCCTCCCATGTAGAATATTTAGTGGTAAGTTCTTCCACTTGATGAGATACTCCGAAATTGATCGATTCGTAGGGCCGTCGGAAGCTCTTGTTTCTATGACCGCTTTAGGTTCCAATATTAGATTTTTCCTTCCTCACTGTTCTTTTCTTCCGCAATATTTGCTTTCGAATCAAGATTTACACTCATAACCTTACATGAAACATGGAAAACTGGATGCACTCGCAAAGAAGCAGGAAGCTCCAATTTGTATGCCATAGTACCAATCTTTTACAACACCTTGTAAGGACCATAGTACTTTGGTGATAATTTATTATCCTTCTTATTGTCGAGGACATTTTTTTGTATGGTTGTAGCCGTAAAAATACCCAATCTCCTACATCAAAACTTTCACTACATGTTGATCAGCTTGTTGTTTCATTCGATTTTGTGCCAAATTTAGGTTATCCTTTAAGAGTTGGAGAACTTCTTGCTGATGCTCGATGTGATCTTCCACTTCTTGAACCTTCAAATTTTCCCTTAAATATGATGTGATAGATGGTGTATGATATCCATAAAGTGCCATAAATGGGGTCATCTTTGCTGCAGTATGGAAGGAAGTGTTATAACACCATTCAGTGAGAGGTAACCACTTGACCCATTGTGCTTATTTATCAGATACAAAACAATGAAGATATCCTTCCAAACATTTATTTACTATCTCAGTTTGACCATCAGATTGAGGATGATAAGATGAGATATGAGCTAATTGAGTACCCAAACAAGAAAATAACTCTGTCCAAAAATTTTGAAATGACCTTCACACTCACAATAACCCTTGGGCTTCCATGTAGCTTTTGAATTTTGTCCATAAATGTAGTAGCAACTGTACTTGCTTTAAATGGATGAGATAATGCACAAAAGTGTGCTTACTTGGTAAGTCTATCAACTACCACCATGATGACGCTCTTTCCTTCAGAGTTAGGTAAACCTGTGATAAAATCCATTGGAATCTCCTCCCAACGTTGACTTGGAATGGATAAAGGTTGTAGAAGTCATGGGGTCTTAATTGTCTCAAATTTATTCTGCTGGCAAACCAAACATTCCGCCACAAACTTTTGAATATCAGATTTATGGCCATCCCAAAAAAAAAAATTCTTCACCCCATGGTAAGTTTTTAAAAATCCTGAGTGTCCACCTAAAGGAGAAGTGTGCAGTTCCGAAAGAATATTTTGTTTTAGTTGGGAATTCCTACAAAGATATAAGTGATCTTTGTACCATAAGGAATCATTTTTCCAACTAGTCACATGGCGTAGGATCTTGCCGCAACTTTTGAATGAGTGCCCATACATCTTTGTTCTTTCTTCATTCATCTTCTGGGTTTCTTGGTTAATTCAATCCGTTGGATAATAGAAAATGGAACAAAGCAATGCTTCCACCTCTTCATTATTTCTTGAGAGTGCATCTGCAACAACATTAAGCTTTCCTTTTTTGTATATTATTTCAAAATCATAACCCAACATCTTTGTGACCCATTTTTGCTACTCTTCTGAATATAGTATTTGTTCTAAAAATGTTTAAGACTATCATGATCAGTTTCTACCTTGAAATGTCTTCCCATTAGGTAAGTTTTCCATTTCTTTAGTGCATGCAGTATTGCTAACATTTGCTTCTCATAAATGGGTTTCTGTAAATACTTTCCTTTGATTGGACGACTTTCAAAGAAATGGGTCTTCCTTCCTGCATTAAAACAACACCAATTCGATTTCCTGAGGCATCACATTCCACAATAAAGGTTTTTGTGAAGTCTGGCGTAGCTAAGACCGGTGCTAGGCACATTGCCTCTTTAAGATGTTCAAAGGTTTTTGTGCTGTTTCCTAGGAGTCCCTCGCAAAATGCATTCCCTCTTCAATAATGTTGTTAAAGGTGTCGCTAATCGCTATTCCTCCCACACTTTAATAAACTATATAATAATTTGTTAACCCAGAAATCCTTAATTGCCAAGAGTGGTTGTGGTGATTTTCCCTTCCTTAATGGTTTTAATTGTTTTAGGGTCTACCTTAACACCCTCATGAGATACAATATGACCCATGTATTCCACCTCTTGTATTCCAAAGAAAAATCTGGAGGTTTTTTCATAAAATATTTTCTCCTCCAATAGTTTGAGCACCCTGTCAACATGTTGAACATGATCCTTCCAAGACTTCTTGTAGATTAGTATATCATCAAAAAATACTAGAAAAAATTTTCTAAGGAAGGGTTTGAAAATGGAATTCATCAACCCTTGAAATGTAGAAGGTGTATTGGTAAGGCCAAAAGGCATGATAAAAAATTCATAATGACCTCATGAGTTCAAAATGTTGTTTTCGGAATATCTTCAGTCTTCATTCTAATTTGATGATACCTCGAACGAAGATCCAATTTGGTAAAATAAATTGCTCCATGTAATTCATCCAATAATCCATCAATCACAGGAATGGGAAATTTATCTTTAATGGTGAGCTTGTTGAGCTCCCTATAATCTGGACACATGCGCCATGATCCATCCTTCTTTTATACCAATACTACAAGAGCAAAGAAAGAACTTTGACTAGGTTGAATTATACCCGCCTCTAACATTTCTGCAATCATACATTCAATTTCGCTCTTTTGGACATAAGGATATCTATAAGGCCTGATGTTTGGAGGAACACTTCTCGGAATCAAATGAATAGCATGATCATGATCACGAATAGGTGGGAGTCCTTTGGGAGTTTCAAACACCTTGGAATTATTTTCCAAGACTTGTTGGAGATCTGCAGAAATAGATGATTAAGATGCTGAACTTAGTGGAAAGCATAATTGTGTTATTGTGTAATTACACCTCGTTGTTCTTTCTTCAGAAGGTTTGTCATGACATTAGAGCTTATTATCTTTCCCGACTTCCCTGCAATACCCCGTAATTCGACTTCCTTTCCTTCAAAAAAAAAATCAAGAAAATTCCTTGAAAATTAAAACCTATCGTCCCCAAAGATTGTAACCATTGTACTCCTAGTACAACATCATCACCTCCCATTGGGATGGAAAGCATTGGACTATTTAAAACATATTCCCCCATGGCTAGCTTTATATTATGGCATTTTCCTGAGCAATTTATAGTTCCTCCATTTGCAACCATCACTTAACATTCTGGTGCTGGGTATAGGAAACAATTCAATTCCTTGGCTACCTTACAATGAATAAAATTATGGGTGCTACCTGAATCAATGAACACTATTACATTTTTCTTCTTGATATGTCCTTCTATCTTGAGAGTTTGAGGAGTGTTAATTCCTGCCAGTGCATTACACGCTATGGACGGATTCATTTCTTCCTCTTCTAGGGTTGGTTCCTAGTGTATATCCTCTTCTTGTTCATTTTCTTCTCCCTCTTCACAATCTATGTAAAATAATTTGTTCTCAGCACACTTATGACCTTTAGTGTATTTTCTATCACAACTGTAGCAAAGCCCTTTTGCTATTTTTTCTTCCAATTGTTGTGGTGTCAACTTTGTAGGTTGTGGAAACCTAGGCGTAGCAACACTTCCTTCTTTATAGAAGTGAGTGGTAGGCTTCCTTGTCACCATAATTTTACATTCAATTTTTCTTGCCAACCTGAATGCCTTCTCCAATGAATCAGGTTCCAAAACATGAACTTCATGGTGGATGTTATCCTTTAAAGTGCCTATGAGGAGATCAATCCTGTGTTCTTCTGGAATACCAGTTACCCTTATAGTCAATTTTTGGAAGTCATGAATGTGCTACCCCACTAAACCCTTTTGTTTGAGATTTATCAATTACAAAAGAAGGTGTTGCTCTGTATCCTCATAATGTGCTATCATTTCCTCCGTAAAAATTGACCAAGTGAAAATTTTTTTTACTAGGAGCAAAGCCATCGATACCATACAAATGCATTTTTTTCTAAATGTAAAGTTGCGATGCGTACCTTTTGTGTGTTTCGCACATTGCGGAGATCAAAATATACCCATCCGTAGTATCCATGTTGCTGCATCCTTTCCATCAAAATTCTCATATCCATTTTTTGGAATATGGTGGTTCTTCCGCCAACATTAGAGTTTATGAAATCACGATTAACATTTATTTTGTTCTCATCATGAGTTTCCTCTACTATCTTTTCACCATTAGGAAACATTTCTTGTATCAAATTTGTCAAACCTTCTATTTCGCTGTATCATTCTTCATGTTTTCCATGTTGTCTTTCATTTTTTCTTCCATGTCATCCATCTTAGCTTCCATGCCGTCCATCTTAGCTTCCACGCATTTCTTCAAACCATCCATCTTTGATTCCATGCTTTTCTTCAAAACTTCCATTTCATTTTTTGTTGCTCTTTGCGAGAGCGAAATTGGTGCACTTTCTCTTGTAATTTTGATAGATCATGTTGCAATTCTTCATCTTCATGAGTCATAATAGAGTCTTCTGAAGGCTTGATGGGTGTTGAATTATTTTTACTGGGCATTTTTTAGAACCCAATACTGATATCTATTCTATAGTATGCCCTTGGAATCAATTCAAATTGGATTTTCAAACAAGACTTATGCAAATTGGAAAAAAAATAAACACCTTTTTCTTGCTTTTGAGGAGCTCGCTATTGAAATTTGATTATCTTTGTGATTGCAGCTCTCCAATATGTTCCACACCGAAGTATCCCTAGACACCTCTCTTTGAATGCCAGGCTTTGACCCCGATTTGGCTTCACTAGAACAAAGCTGCTCAATCTCCCTCACGACCTAATTATGGATTGGTTCAGTAGAGTGAAGTTGTACGAATTGCCACGTGTCACTGTTTCATTCTTTGCCTCTGAAATTGATAGCCAAGAAACTACAGTCCGTGTACTTGTGAAAATTTTTTACAACACTCCAATCCAATGCTCAGAGAGAGAGTTATTGAACTTTTCCCACGATCACCTCTTTGAGATGAAATTTGGGAGCCTGAAAAAGACACCTTCCACAGATCATATCTCCAAAAATCTTGCGAATCAAGATCTGAAATTTTTAAACACGTTTCCTCAAGATTTCAGCTTCGCACCCTAAAAATTTCAGATTCTGAACCTTTGTAGAAAATAATTTATAGCGAAAATTCCACGATGACCTGTTTAGGAGCCTGAAAAAAGACCTAAATTCCACAAATCATATCTCCGAAAATATTGTGAAAAAAGCTCTGAAATTTTTAGAAGATCTTCCTCAGGATTTCGGCTTCGCACCATAAAAATTTCAGCTTCTGAAACTTCATAGAAAAAAATTTATAGTGAAAATTCCACGACGACCTGTTTGGAGCAGCGAAACCCTAGAATCCAAAGCTTTGATACCAAATGTTGTGTAACCAGCTCCAAAAATAGAATAAAAGAGATATCAACGCCTTAGAAATGAGCCACTTCGAGGGAGAAACCTCCAATACATTACATATATGAACAATTCTTGGATGATACAATTTACAAAACCTCCTTTCTATATATAGGAGTCCATGTGGCCATAATGTAATCCTAGTGGGCCACAATGTAATCCTAGCCAACCTAACAATAATAATTTAAGGGCACAATAATAAAAAAATGAGGGCTACAAGGGTACAATAATAACAATAAATGGGTTACACTAATAACAATAAGGGACTATACTGGTAATATAGGGACCTAACATCATAATTGTAAATGGGAAGTTATATTGGAGAGATCTAGTTGGTGTTCTGTTGCTCTGCTTGACCGAAGGGGAAATCATTGAGATAATTAAAGAATTTCATAATAGCCTATGTGGAGGTCATTATAGCTGGAAGGTGACAACACATAATATTTTGAAAGCTGGTTTCTACTGGATTGTTTTATTTTCAGATGTTTGCAGGCCAGTAAGAAGTTGTCATAAATGTCAAACTTTTGGTGAGAAAAAGAAACTTGCACCACTACGTTTAATTCCTGTGTTCATAGAAGAGCCCTTTAAGCAATGGGGGTTAGATTTTGTTGGCGAAATAAATCCACCATCTAGTGGACAATACAAATGTTAAGTCCTTATATTAATAGTGTAGTCCCTTATTATGTTAGTGTAGCCCCCCTTATTGTTATTGTTGTACCCCTGTAACCCCCATATTGTTATTATTGTGCCCTTACATTATTATTTTTAGGTCGGATAGGATTACATTGTGGCCCCATGGACTCCTATATATAGAAAGGAGGTTTTTTCATTTGAATCATCCAAGAATTTTTGATTCATGTAATGTATTGGAGGTTGCCCCCTTGAAGTGGCTTATTTCTAAGGCGTTGATATCTTTTTTCTTCTATTTTTGGAGCTGGTTTCACAACAACAGATGGATACTAATAGGGACAAATTATTTTACAAAATAGGCGGAGGAAATACCAACAAGAAGGGAAAATGATGTTGCATTAATGAAAATTTTGGAAGAAAATATTTTCAGTCAATTTGGGTGTCCAAAGAAGTTAATGAAAGATAATGCTCAGGTTTTCAGATCTAAAAAACTGATTGATTTTTGTCAGAAGTACAAGGTTATTCTATCTCACTCTATTTCCTATCACCCTCAGGGAAATGGGTTAGTAGAGTCTTTAAAAAAGACATTCATGAGAATTTTGAAGAAAATTGTTGTAGAGAATTAGAAATATTGGGATTCTAAGTTGAAATTTTCCCTTTGGGCGAGTCGCATCACAACTAGGAGATCAACTGGTAAGTCACCTTTTGAGTTGTTTTATGGAACATAAGCTTTATTCCCAAGTTAATTGATGAAACCTGTTGTAGATTTAATTCAATAATTCCAATAAGAACCTAGTACTTTAATCAGAAGGATGAATAAATTGGTAGAGCTAAGTGAAAACAGGGATAAAGTCATGGAAAACTAGATTAGCTATCAAGAGAAAATGAAAGAAATTTTTGATAGAAAAGCAAGGGATGTCCTTTTTCAGCCTGGTGATCTTGTTTTAATATGGGATGTTAGAAGGGAAGAGAAAGGAAGACATGGGAAATTTGATCCTCTTTGGTATGGCCCTTTCAAGATTATTGAATCCATACCTAACAATACTTTTGTCCTAGAAAACTTGGATGGAGAATTGCTGCCATTGCTAGTAAATGGGCAATATCTAAAGCATTATTTCCAACATTAAAGTTTGTGGTTACATCATTGTATATAATAGTTTGATCATTGTACATAAGTCATTGAGTAACTCATTGCAATTTGTAAGTCACCTTTGACTCCATGCCCGAAGTGAAGGCACTAATCTACGGTTATTAGCGTGCTTTTACAAATAACACTATCCCTAAGAGAAGACAGATGTTGTGGCTTGTTTTAATATTTTATATGTTGTATATATCTCATGTTTTTCTTTGAAAAAACATAATATATATATACTGAAATGCATAAAGTATATAAAAAAATAATTCTAAATAAAGTGCGCTAAAATATTTTTCGGAGTAGTTGTAAGCAGATAGAGTGGGACCCTTATCTGGAGCAAAGCATTAAAATGCGAGGTAGTTGCACCATTGGGGAACTTGACTGCAAAGTGATCATACAATGGAAAAAATACAACATCACAAAATGCGTGGGGTTTATCAACAGGGGTGCCTCCACACAATTGTTGACCTTTGCTGGTTGACTCGAACGAACAGTCTAGGTTAACTGCGAGGACACTGCTCCGGAAGTTTTCCCGTACTGTAAAGGTCCCCCACAATGACGGCAGCAGGCAAGCCTATGACCTCAGCAAGTGAGCCAACCATGTCACCCTTCCACATCACTATCATCATACCGCTTATCATTTCACTCGTCTTGTCACCCATCATTTCATTCATTTCACCCCACGCAATATCATTTCCTGCTATTTTACCACTTCGTTTATAAAAGGGTTTTTCTCTCGACATATTTCCATGCCATTTTCAAAAGAAGTTGAAGTATCTGAGGTATACACTAGCTTCCAAGTCATCATTTACCTCTTCAGCCAGGTATTTTATGTAATTACACTAAATTTGTTAAGAAATGGCAAAGAAAAGCATAATGGTTGGGTCCCACATTCCCCTTATGGACACAGAAAGTGCTATTGCAGACACCATTTTCCCAATCAACCACCTTAAATTATATCAACATGTTATATTGAACCAGTCAAACAATCCATTTTACTCTTCCCTTGTCAAAACAAGAGTGTTGTCAACATTTGTCCCTCAAAATTAACTCTTTCCAGAGTTTATCCACTGGTTGGTTTCATCAATGTACCCTCAAAAGTGCTTTATAATGAACCAATTGGGAGAGAATTTCTTCCAAGTTTCTAACCCTCCTAATTATACAAGCTCTCTGTTATACCTCTAAGATTCATATAGGAACTTCTCTCATGAATTTCTGTCCTCATATTTTCAAGACTTGCTTGTGCCTGAGTTTTCCCAAATTTTGTTTTTCCTGATGCCTGATAAGACAAAATTTTCCTTGGACTCTCATAAGTTTTCTTTCAATCTCTTTACCAAAGATATGATACCATTTTTGTAGATTTTGGCTAAAATCCTAGGCAGGGAGGATGTTATTCTAGTTGATAAGACAATCCTAGGTATTTTTTCCCTAATGATGAAATCTGGGGTGGTTTTAGATTTTCCTGCTTATTTGGAGAATCTTGTCAATGCTCAATTCATGAGTTTTTCAATGACTAGGTGTTTTAGGTTTCCACCTCTCATTACTTTTTTTTATTTTATTTTCTATATAGTCATGTGGAAAGGTTTACTCCATTGGAATTAAATGTTATGGATGAAAATAGAAATAAGAAATCAATGGTTTTTTGAACAAACATAGTGAGGAGGGAAGTATGAAATGAAGGCCTATTTGAATTCAATTCTTCTTTCCTACCAATTGTGTATTCAATTTTGAATGGATCACCTGCACCGTGTTTGTTTCCCAAGGCCCAATCATTTTTATAGTTAAGAGAGGATGTGAAATTTGGGGATTGGTTTGATTTTGAGGATCATATAGAAATCAGGTTATATAGAGTTAACATTGAACCTTTCAGATTACCAACCTTTGTTCCAATGAGAATGTTTTCCTTAGAGTTTATAAGGCAGAGTCTTAATGTTGATCAAATTCACTTTGTGCCTGTAAAAAAGGGACATTTATTCAAATTTCCTAAGGCCGTGGGTCCATTTATTGTAAATAACAAACAAGCAATTGAAGAAGCTCACAAATTTTTGGATGGTATGCACTTGTTGTTAGGAGAAAAATGGGCATATGACCCACATCATATGATTTCAAATCGAAGATCGGAAAATGGGTATGCCCCTTTTATTCATGAATCTAAGCCAAAGGTGGAGAAATCAGAAAATGGGGGACAATCATCTACATCTATGTGGGTGGGAGTAGAAAATCCTCATCCCACTAAAAATAACCTTAAAAGGGGAAGAGATGAAACAATTGACTTAGAGGGTGATACAAGGAAAGAGTTTAAGAGACAATGGATGAAGTTACTTCATTAACCACACCAGGATACTCCTTGAATTTGGGGAAAAATTCATGTGCTCCTTCATCCCCTATTCCAGAAGATATAGGTCATGATTCTGTCTCATTTATCAAGCAGGTGTTTTCACAAATAGAGGAGAAGAATAGGAAAATAAGGGATAATTTAGAATCCCAAGCAGAAGCTAAAATTTCTTCTAAGCAGATTAGATTATTACCAACCATAGATTTGGAGAAGGACCAGCTGAAGATAAATTTTTCTCATGCTTCAGATATGAGTGCAACGTCCTCAACTTCCTTCAAAACTATCAATTTAACAATGGATGCAAAAAATATTTATCCCTGATAAAATCAACCTTCATATGCAAACTGGACATTTGATTTTAATGATTTGAACAAGACCACTTCAGCTGCTGCTAAACTTGAAAATATTCTAGGAAAGGTGATAAAGCAATTAAAATTGGAGAAAGCAAATTCTAGAGTTTAATCCACACAAAATGAAGAGTTGAAAAATATCAGTGTCGAGATTGGTGTTGATCCTGAAGATAAATCAACAGTTTTGAAATTTTTGCAGAGTGCTGAATTTGAAATTCAAACCATGAAAAAGAAGCTCAAGATTCCCACTGGTGAATTGTTGAAATTTTCAACAAGAAACAGTGAAATTGGCATCCAGAAACAACACACACACTGGTGTGGGATCACAAGTCACACAATGATGGATCCTAGTGACACATTAGTGTGCAAGCCAATTTTTGAATAAATTGGAAAATTAATTGTAATCTGATCTCATAACAATTTGTAATAGTTAAATAAGTGTGATAGACTAAGTTAGCTCAATAATTTCGAGTTGGGGGTCGAAGGATAGGCATGTAGAGTGATTCTATTATTATCAGGGTCTAGTTGCAGTTGTAGCACTAGTAGTGTGGGTTGGATCAGTTAACTCACAATAATTGAGTTAAAAGTAGTTTAATTAGTTCTAATTGTTTGATGAGATAATGGAAGATCAAGTGAATTAAAATAGATTTAATTCACCAGTAGTGATCTACCAAGTAACTGATGATTCATTATTTATAGCTGCATGCATGCTAATTCTGGTGGATACCTAGTTGAGACAAACGTTCAAGTCAGGTAGACTATCAGTTGTATTTTTAGAAAACTGCCCAAATGCAGTTATAAAACCACAGGAAGCCCATGATGAATTGCGCAATCAAGGAAGGCTGAATTTCCTATTTAATAGGGGTTTAATTCTCTAGGGAGTGCGTAAGCAGGGTAGGATAAGGGCAGGCTGATAATTGACTATGTGTTTGTCCAATTTTGCCTAGATCAGTGTGAAGAAATTGGTAGAGTGTATGAGGTTGTGGTGAGCACAAATATATTGTATTGTTTCATGATTACTTGGTTTATTATACAATAAATATGGTGGGGTTTTGAGCATTTTCTTTCCCCGAGAATATCTGGTGTTGTGTATTGATTTAATTCTTTCTCTTACTTGCATGTGATTATGCGATCGTGTTTTATATTCCACAAATATTGTAGAAGGATTCGATATCTTGCTTTAGTACATTGCATGATCGGATTGAGTCCATTTATATAATTTCTACATGGTATTATAGTTGTGTTAGATATTTTCTACATGGTATCAGAGCGCCAAGAATCACAATAGTGGAAAAGAAATTGAGTTTGTGTTGAAAAATATTAAAATTTGCAGGTACTTTCTTTGGAGCTATAAGCGGATCAAGATGTATTTCAATGGCTTGAGACTCAAATATGCACTCAAGGGTAGTTCAAATTATATTTCATGGAAGGAAAGGATGGAGGCAGTGTTGGAGGAAAATGGGTTGAAGGAATTCATAGATAATGATATTCCCAAGCTCGCAGCAGCAGATGCCAAAATTATTGATGCATGGCAGAAGAAGGTAGAAAAGGTGAGGAGGATATTGTTAGAGGGATTTTGAGATCATATTGTCTCGAGTCTCCATGGAAAGGAAACTCCATATGCTATGTGGAAGGGCTTAACTGATCTGTTTCAAAGCAGCAGTGACCATCGAAAATTGGCACTCAAGGATAAGCTCAGGAAAATCAAAATGGAGAAGGGCAAGACAATCCATCAATACTTGACCAATTTCACTCAATGTCGAGATGAGATTGGAAGTGTTTGGATTATTGTAGCTGATGATGACTTAGTTAGCATAGCACTTGTAGGCCTTCCCAAGAGTTGGCATAATTACCAGGACTCTGTGAATGGGAGGGAGAAGTTACTAGATTGGGAGCGACTTTGGTTAGATTTGGTAGAAGAAGAGTTTCGGCAGAATACCAGGGATGGATCCTCATCCAAGACTGATGATGAGGAAAATTGTGCCTTGGATGGTAAGGAAAATAAGGGGAAGGGGAGGAAGTCCCATTCCAAATTTGAGACCGGAAAAGAAGGCAAGAAGAGTGACATGTCAAAGGTGAAATGTTTTCACTGTCATGATCATGGAAAATATGCCACAAATTGTCCACAAAATAAGAAGAGGAACAAGAAGGCTCCATGAGCTGCAGCGGGTGAAGCTTTGGCCTCACACTTTGAGTTAGAATTCTCTCTCATCACATGCATGGTGTCAAATGTGATGGGATCTATGTGGTACTTGGATAATGGAGCATATTTCCACATGACGAGAAACAAAGAATTCTTTAGTAGCTTGGAGGAGAAGGATCTTCAGATGCACATCAAGATGGTTGATGATGGGAGGTATAACTCTACTGGGATTGGTACAGTTACTTTCCAGAGACAGTCAGGTAAAAATTTCTTATTAAAATATGTCATGCATGTACTAGGCTTGAAAAAGAATTTAGTTTCAATTGCTATGTTGGAGGATCTTGGATATGATGTGGTTTTCAGTGAAGGAAAGGAATTCCTTCGTCAGAAAGCCACATCACAGGTAAAGAAGATTGGGGTTCGTGTGAAGAACCTCTACAAACTTGATGTAGATGACTATGCAACATTGAGCAGTAAAGCAGGGAAGGTGGTGTGCTGGGATACAGGTGATTTATGGCACAGGAAATTGGGCCATATACACGACAGTGCTTTGAGGATCATGCAATAGATTTCTACAGGTGTTCCAAAGGGTACTATTGCACAGATAGACACATGCAAGGGATGTATCATGGGAAAGTATGAGAAAACCATGTGATTGTCCCTTGAGAGGGAGCTTGACTTACATGCAGATGAAGAACTCCTAGTTCCAAAGGATGAACCTCAGGATGTGGAGCAGCTACAAGTAGAGGATCATGGAGTGGCAGAAACCACTTATGCAGAGCCATCCACCAGAAATGGTAGGAAGTGCACCAAAGAGGCTGACAGATTGATGCTAGATGTGACAGAGCATGTAGGTACACCTACATCACAACGCAGGCAGAGAAGGTCCCCAGACATGTATACTGGATACATGGCTCTTATGATCTCATGGATCGAACCTGGCTAAGAGGAGCCCACAATACAACAATAGAAAGAAGGATCGGTTAGATTTATGCAGTCTGATGTTAGGAAGACAAAAATCAGAGTGATAGGTGTCAGATATTGGAGTGCAGATCCAAGTTGGAAGCAATGCATAGTGCATGGATACAGATGTCAGCAACAACATAGAGAGTCCAGTAGACATGTGCAGTAGCTTGCAACAGTTATAAGACTCTGATGGCATATGCATTATATTGATTCAGTTGTTGGAGGCTATTCAGTTTTAGGAGAGTTTCCTGTGCGAACAACAATAGGAAGTGTTGCATACAAGAACATTCCAAAGGTATAGGATCAGGATAGATTGATTACTTTCTTGTTGAGAGGGAGTGTTGAAATTTTCAACAAGAAATAGTGAAATTGGCATCCAAAAACAACACACACACTAGTGTGGGATCACAAGTCACACAGTGATGGATCCTCGTGACACATTAGTGTGCAAGCCAATTTTTAAATAAATTGGAAAATTAATTGTAAACTTATCTCATAACAACTTGTAATAGTTAACTGAGTGTGATAGACCTAGTTAGCTCAAGAATTCGAGTTTAGGGTCAAAGGATAGGCATGTAGAGTCATTATATTATTAATAGGGTCCAGTTACAATTGTAGCACTAGCATAGTGTGGGTGGGATTAGTTAACTCACAATAATTGAGTTAAAATCAGTTTAACTAGTTCTAACTGTTTGATGAGCTAGTGGAAGATCAAGTGAATTAAAATTGATTTGATTCACCAATAGTGATCTACCAAGTAACTGATGATCTACTATTTATAGCTTCATGCATGCTAATTTTGGTGGATACCCAGTTGAGACAAAGGTTCAAGGAAAGTAAACTATCAATTGCATTTTTACTAAACTGCCCAAATGCAGTTATAAAACCACATGAAGCCCATGATGAATTGCGCAATCAAGGAAAGATGAATTTCCTATTTAATAGGGGTTTAATTCTCTAGGCATTGTGTAATCAGGGTAGGCTGAGGGTAGGTTGATAATTGGCTATATGTTTTTCTAATTTTTCCTAGATCAATGTGAAGAAATTGGTAGAGTGTATGAGGTTGTGGTGAGCACAAATAAATTGCATTGTTTCATGATTCCTTGGTTTATTATACAATAAATATGTAGGGGTTTTGAGTAGTTGCTTTCCCTAGGAATATCTAGTGTTGTGTATTGATATAATTCTTTCTCTTACTTGCATGTGATTGAGCGATCATGTTTTATATTCCACAAATATTGTAGAAGGATTCAGTATCTTTCTTTAGTACATTGCGTGATCAGATTGAGTCCATTGATATAATTTCTACATGGTATTATAGCTGTGTTAGAGATTTTATACATGAACATCCAATGGCTATTGATGTAAATCAAGTTGAGACAGAAAAATAACAGCTGTTGCAAGCTCTGTTGGCTAAATATATGGAGATATCTAAGTTGAAAGAGGTAAATGACATGTTGCAGAAGAAGTTGGATTATCATGTTTGTATTGTTTTGATTTCATCAGATTATGAAGACCCTACTACCAAATTAACTCAAGTAATGATTGAGTTAAGATTGGCAGAGATTGGTTTAAAAACAATCAAAGAGATCTGGAAAATACATGCAAGGTGATAAGAGCTATAGATCAAGAGGTGCAGATGACTAAGGAAAATGCTGAGAAGTACATACATGATTACCAGAATGCCTGTCAAGAAACAAAGAACTCAAGGAGAAGGTGAAAGGGAATATGCCCCTTATTCAGGCTCGAGAAATCATATGGACTGATATTATTGAAATAGTTAAGAATGTGTGGAATCTATTGGTTATTGTTGGAGAAGAGAAGAATATTGTGGAAAATAAACAAAATTTACAAAATAGAGTTGTGTATGCTAAAAAACTGATTGATTTTATAAATTCCAAATCTACACAGGAATTGTAGGAATTCAAGATTGATGATAGAAATCATTGTGTGCTAGAGCTGAACAAAATGATTATAAAAAATTCATACAGGAATTTTGTTGAGAAAAAGCTAAATGAATTCAAATAGGCAGTGGTATAGTTTAACATATTATTTGATAAAAGAACCAGGGATGGTCTTCCATCCTTTTGGGATCAACAAGGAAACTTACTTCCCTGGGAAACATACGAGACATTATTGGTAAAGGAAAAAATAAAAATTGGAAATAAACATGAAAAGGTTGTTGTTTTAAAGGGATCTATTATTGTAAATTACTCGCATAAAGAATTTTAGCTGTTATAGATGATGAAGACTTTATTTGCAGAAAGGCCAACATACTCCAGCAATACCAATTTCTGAATGGCACATGTTAAACTGGTTAATTTTTCATACTTGAATGTGGATTTGTGGAGGAAATGCAAAGAGTGGATGTCTCCACAGGAAAAATAGACAGAGACAGGAGCCTCCTCTATGCCAGAGTCACAAACTGCTCAGCGATCAAATGTTATTTGAACTTTTATTTTATTTCCTTAATGAAAACTCATTTCTATTTCTCAATGTAATGTCACAAGAAAGTAATTTAGGAAGTTTACAGTTTCATAACTATCCATTTTTGTAATATTGTATTTAAGAATTTTTTCTGAAGATAAGAGGGGTTCCGGAATTTGGGCCTCAGAAGTTTTGCTAAGTATTGTACTTTATCTTTACGAGATTAATAAATATTTTCAGAAGATTTTCCAGAATTTTATGGATGTGATTAGTTCTTCCTGTTTCATTATGTGTATTTTCTCTCTCTCTCTCAATAAAGTAATGTAGTTGTTGGTCTCTTATTTTACATCAGTAAGTTAGAGTTAAATTCCTGAAATGCACTACTTTATTCTGATTTCATTTCTTTCAACCATGTTTTGCTAAAACTAGAGATAACAGTTTATATGATAACATCATATTGTTAAAGGTTTTCCACTAGCATTTCATCTTTTCTTTGTTCATTCATATTCATCATTTGAAGGTATTGTGAGGGGATTTTTTCCTTGTAAATATTAATGGTTTTAAAATATAGTTTTTTGGGGTTACAACATGAAGGGACAACAAAATTTTTTATTTAAAAATTGCATAAAATGTCTTGGGCACTAATATCCTTACAACCAGAGATTGTCTCCCAAGGAACAACACAGGTAACAACCAACTGCTAAGGATGTGTCTTTTGGTACACCATTGCTACAAAAACACTACTACAAAATTGGCGACCATATTGTTGCATTTTCTTTAATCTAATGGTTGTATATACTAGACCTTCTCTCTACATCATCACCTGAAAAGGTGTTCAACACCTCTCTGGAATTTTTGCAGGACCTTTTGGATCTCTTATTGGCTGATAAAACTTTATTGTTCATAGTTTCTTATCGATCACGTGGCTTTATCTCAGACAGACGCGTAAGACATGAATTTTTCTAAGACATATGTGCGATTGCGTTTATGCATAGTGAAACCTGCATGGTTTCCATAAAGAAAATAATCATTTGTAATTCCACTTTTCCCAGGTGATTGGAAACCTTTAGTGAATTTCCTTCACCTCAGAAACTTTTTTCCAGTCAATTTAGTTTGCTTGGTTGCTTTAATAACTACTTTTAGTGGAGAAATTGGATTAGCTTAACTTTTTATTTACAATTCACACATAGCTCTATTAGGGGAAAAATAAGTGGTTAAAATCCACATATATTTTTCAAACTATTTTTCTAGTTTTTGCAAATCACATAGGTGAACTTGGGTTTGCATATGAAGTTTTATTAAAGCAATTGAGTTTCCCATATCCCTTTAGACACACATAGTGTAATAGGAAAAATAGGAAGTGACCCATTATACACACATCATTTTCTTTTCATGCAAGGAAAAATTGACACAGTGTAATTAGGGGATATTGTAACATATCATTGAATATCTTCATCTTCTAACACTATGTATGTTCAATTTGCCACAAACTAAGCGTCTATAAGAATTGTATAAGAAGGCATACAATTTACAGAGATTTTCATACTTAGCTTATTCTTGCTTACCATCTCACACTGTAAGAATAATAAGACTCCTAAAAGCAACGATAACTTGAACCAACTAAATCTACCCATAGGAGCCATAAGAGAATTTATAGTTCAGGTTAGGACCATCGGGATTAGGCTACTATTAGTATAATTTTAGGGTGCTTAAAATCCTTCATCATCCCACAGAAAAGATTACCCGGGCACATCAAAGACTCGATTCAGAGGGGGTTCGACTTAGGTCCAGTGTGTACGACACTATTTGGGGCACCCCAACCCATCTAGTGCTCGATAGTAGTAAATGACTACCAAGAAGCTAAAGGCTCGACTGCTCATTTGGGACGAAGGTATCTTAGTGGTCAAACTTAGGGATTCCATCACTATAGGTGGAGGTGCGGGCCACACTAAATCCTCATCCATTACCTTGGTCGATTCTTCAGCTATTGGAAAGCATCATTGATTCTTTTGGGACATTGCTCGAGAACCCATCAAAAGATTTTTTTGCAAGGTCTAGTTACTTTAAGAGTAGCTAGGATGATTAGGTATTCATATGATTTTTAATCATATGAAAAAACAAATGAAAACCATTTTTGTTTGATTGATCACAGAGCCTAATTTTAAAGGAAAGTAATCATTTTATTTTCTCTTTGTTTCATGTATGTGATTTTATCATTTTGATCTTTCTCTCCTTCCCTCAATCACTCAAAAAAACACACACTCGACTCGACACCATAGGGGACCCCATGGATCCTCGTCAATCTAGATTTTTTTTTAAACCTCCCCCCATTAATGGGAGGTGTGCCCGGTCTCTTGCCATTTAGGCATATAAGACACCACGTAGCCATTGTTATACGATCTTCCTTTATCAGTGCAAATTTTTTGGAGACCAATCTCCGTCAAATCACACCCTTTAAGACCCCGCAACGGTCCCCACACTCTACTGCCCCGGATGGTGAACAACTTTCAGAAGCCCACACACCACCCCCCCCGGATGGTGAACAACTCTTAGGTCCAATTTTTAGCTTCCTTAAATCTACCTGATTTAAGCCAATTAACTAATGAACCTATAGAAAATGGCCCCAACTAGCCACCCATGCATACCAAATTACCTTTTAATGTTCCAAAATTTAAAGGTAAGCAAGGATACGATCTTGGAAATCATGTCATGACCTTTCACCTATGGTGTTCTCCTAATAGCATCATGGAAGACATTATTCATATGTGTTTGTTGCAACGCACCCTTACGGGAGCTGCAACAAAGTGGTACAAGTTCAACCATCTAGGATGCACGAAAAATTTGGTTCAATAGCCATTGTTTTCCTCACATTATTCTAGCTCCTAGTCTGATAGGAGTCGATCTTGGAACTCCTTACTCATTTCAAACGGACACCTACTATACACATATCAGACCATATCCATGAATGGTGAAAACGCCAGAGCTTGTGTAAAGCTAATCTGGAAGAAAAAAATCCCCTCAACATTTTTCTAAGATATCTTATGTCATAGATTTCTCAATATGCAGTTAATTCAAACCCAAAAAATGAGGAAGAGGCCATCACTAAAGCTAAGACATTATAGCTTATCTACACACAGTTTGGATACCTCTATCACGTCCTTCCAGAAGCCCCCTACCTGCAAACTTTTAAAGTAGATACACCAGGCGCATCCAATGTTGTTGATCGATTGATTGGCTCCATAGCCCAAAACCAACCTAGCAACACCTACCAGTATCCTAGATACTCATAAAGTAGGAAAAAATTTAATGCTTCACAAGAAACACTATCGCTACAACATACGATATATTACCCTGGCCCACCCATGCCCATGAAGAATGTGGTTAGTTTGGTTAACCAATACCATCCCATGCATGGCAGCACACATACTCCCCCAAAGGGAAACTAATACCCCTATAGGACTGTTAAAGTAATTTCCTCTTCCCATATCTCATATCTTATTCAGAGACAAGGAAATCAATATTCTCCTTTCCCTGCCCAACAATAGAATAACCCACCAACACAAAATAATGTATGGGTTAATCTAGTGCAACCCTCCCATGCTCAACAATAACAATCATTTGACCAGGTGAATACATCTAACTCACCTAATGCGGCTAAGAAAAACCCAAAGAGAAAATAATAGGGAGAGCTTGGCCATCGCAGCAACACCCCCTGCGGACACCAGCTAGGCACAACTTCAACGGGACTCAAAACCAGGATCAGACCAATAATAACCCACAAAGGAAAAACAAGAACATAATTCTATGGACTAATCATGCTTGTTCCATTTGCGGGGAATACGGTCATTATAGCCATCATTGTCCTCAACTCCCTGAGTTGAAAATGATACAATATAATAGGGGGAAGGGAGAGAAAAATGAACAAACTGCAGTAATGACGAATCCATTCCCCCATCAGGGAGTGGTTAATACTCATCAAAAACCATCCCAGATGAATCCCCCTAGAGGGAACAATTGGAAATACTAAGGGGGGAATGAATCGACATTTCTTAGAAATTAGAACTTTTTAAATCCTTTTCAGAGAATTATTTATTCTTCAGTTATTATCAACATTCTTATTCAACAATTATAAACAATAATAAATAGTTAACAACACCATACAACAATGAAGAAATATAAAACAATAGACACAAATATTTTTATGTGGAAAACCCCCTCTGGGTCAAAACAACTAAATGCTTCTCTAGTAATTGTCTTCTTCTCTCTTTAAAAGAAATATTAGTTATATCAAGATATAAGCTACACTTGAGGGATGTGTCAACCCCCTATTTCACAGGCCACAACCTGTAGGATGCTACTAAACCCTAATATCTTGCTGCAACCAGAAGGATGCCACAACACCCCGTTAATAAGGCCACAACCTGATGAGTGCCCCAACACTCTGTTTACGCTGTTGTGGGAAAGGATGCTTTGCTGCCCTGTCAATTTATCAGCCACAACTCAGTGGATGGCACAACACCCTATGCAAGCCACAAATTTCCCTAGCACCACCAGACCACCTTGAAGTGTTCTTAGGCCACAACCTGAAGGTGACTCTGATCACCTAGAATAGTCGGTAGATCACGTTTCATAATTTTCACACTAGACCCCCTTTACTTTGAATCAATGTAGAATATATGTAGAATAAATATCGAATCCTAGTAGCCATTGATCATTGTTCCCATAAACTAATCACAACACAAAGCTACACATCAAGCTATCACTTTCATTGCAAATCACTGTATAATTGTCAGTTAACACAAAATGTCACTTCACAAATCAATAGCCATCAAAACATTGTCATCACACTGCTCATGAATGAATAGTCATCAATGTTATATCACTTTCATCATCATATCAGGCTGCACACAATGAAAAAAATATCTGGCACTTCTATCAAATGATGGCATAACCCAAGGTTTCTTAGGTCATCCTGATGCCCTGCAATTAATGCTCTCAAACTTTGTCCCCAAAGAGCTACTAGCATATATGTAAGAACTTTGTTTGAATGGTAAAACCCTACAATCCATCCTTCTCCAATACTTTGTATAACTGGAGGATGTTCCCTTCACTAATTGCTACCCTGCAAGGTCACAATCAATTTATCCTAGGTTATCATGGGCATTGTCACCTCAAGGTTCTACTAGTCAAAGTCAAAAGGTCAACACGTGTGGTATGGCTGTTTTATCTTCTCATACTAATTCAAACTTAGGGCAAAATTTCATTATACACGTAATGAATTAGTGTGTCAAAGTCATTCTTAGGATGTCAAAGTCAAGGTGAGTATTGTATTCATCCAAAAAGTTATGTTAACATAAAGTCAAAAGTGTCAATTATTGTCAAGTATGTCAAGGCCAACCATATGTTAAGTTCAAAGAAAATACATCATATCAATGTCAATCCATGTTATGATATTTTATATCATAATCAAGTCAAGAATTGCAATCACCAAGGGTCTTTCCTTATCAAATAAATAGTTCTATATAGCAGATGTCATATAGCCCACCAATATTGATTCAATAGAATTATATACCACTTTCATATAATGTCATAAGCCAAATCACCATTCTCAAGTTAATTTTTAAAGTCAAAATCAAGGTGTCAACATACTTGTTATGTTTAGGTCTGAGTGTGAGGTTAAGATAAAATTGTCATTGTTCGGCTAAGTGACATCACTGCACATAATATTGAGTCATAGGTCTTTGACATGTCATAGGTTATCGTGTCAACACACTGTCATAGTACAACTACTCTAGTATTTAGATCACTGTAATACACAATCAAGATTAATGTCACTACCTCACTGTCACAAGGATACACAGGTCCAAAAAATATTTAGATCATACTCAATGTATTTTCTATACTTCAACCATCATAGCATTAAATCATACACTGCTTCACTACTGTCATATAGGTGATTGGCTAGGGCATCAAATGTTTCTATAATGTCCCTCAAACATTCACTAAATCAACCCTTAAATTATGTAGCATACCCTTGAAATAAACTAGACCCAACACCTAGCAAGAATGGAGAAATAACATGCCTTTTTGTTTCCTTCTAGGAGCTCAATATTGAATCTATTGTATCTATGGAATTTCAGATGTCCAAGGTCTGAAATTTTGTCTTGTGGTATCCTTCTGAGTCCTATTTCCAACCCTATAGGTTTGATCAAGATTGGATTCTTCAAGAAATAGTTATGTCCAATCTCCCACAATGACCTAATTATAGACTAGTTCAGTAGAGCAAACTTGTACAAAGTGCCACGTGTCATTGTGTCAAAATTTGGCCACAAAAAAAATACCCAACAAACTACAGTCAATCCTCTTTCTACTAATTTTTATGAAATTTGAATCCAATGCTTAGAGAGAAAGTTATGGGGATTTCCCAAGGTCACCTGTTTGACATCGAATTCGGGAGCCTGCAAAACCCATAAATTCCTCATATCATATCTTATAATATATAGCGAACCAAAATTTGAAATTCGGTCATCATGTTCATCAGGATTTTGGCTCAATTGGGTTTTTTTTTTTTTCCAGCTTTTGAAGCTTCATAGAAATAAATTTATAGCGAAAATTCCACAATGGCTTGTTTTGGAGGATATATGAGCTTTATTTTTATAGAGTTGAGACAGGCTTCTATAGTGAATGTTGAAGGAGATATTTATGATTTTAAAACATTATTACTTTTTAATTATAATTGATAAATATTGTGTATTTTGTTTTCTTATGCCCCAAGGAAGATGCACTACCTAAATAGATTATGTTTTTTAACGAGATGTAGGAGTTATATGGGTGCATAGTGGCTTGAATCCCTTCATTAGGATAGTATATCCACAAATTATGGAAATAAACCCTTAATCTTAATTTTAGGTGGCTACAACTGACAGAATCCCAAGTGACCTTCTTTTGGGTTTTTATCCCAACAACTGGGTTTTTTACCTTCAAACTCACTTATCTCTCTAACCAGGATGAACCACGTGGCGTACCACATACCACCGGAAAGATATCTTAGAGGAGAATCCAATGACATGGATATACAAGCCAAACTAAATGATTTAACCCTTTAAAAACCCCCAAAAAATTTGGGGTAAATCCTCAGTCCAAAGAACCCAAACCCTAGGACTTGGGTTCTCAAAAATCCAATAGTGTAGTTGCTATCTAGATGTAATCTAACAATTACTGAAATGGTTCATTATCCATTCGAAATCAATCACTGGTGTTTTTGGTAAAATTCAAACCCAGTTGACTCCATGGGTTGACATCAATTACAAAACCATCCAATAATCTCCCCCTTTGTCATTGATGGAAACACACGTACTCCTCATGTGAGTACAAATCTCCTTGACTCCATGCTTTAACTCCTTCTTGAGATTTCAATCTCCTTCCCAATTTTTCTCTCCCCCTTTGACATCAATGGCAAAGGCTTACTCCCCCCTAAGAATTTTCTTGCTTCAAGTGGACTTGTTATCTTCGTGTGCTCCCCCTGACGAGAACAATTCTTGTAATAATCTATCAATGGCAATCCTTGTGGATCTGTAACCTACATGTGCTCCCCTTGACAAGAAGCCCTCCTTTGGAAATCTTTGAAGACATGTAAGCCTTTAACTATTCTTCTCCCCCTGAACTTGTTATGGATTTGACACATTTGTCCTGAAGCTACCATTTTGTCAATGTTATTTTTCTATCAATGGTAGACCTGTGCCACATGCTATTGTATAAACTCCCCCTCTTCAAAATTCAAGGATTCAACGAGCTAGATTGTTCAAAATAGCGTATCGTTTAACGAACCATCTTGAATTGAGTCATTATCTCAAGAAAATACTGATTCCTAATTACTTGTTACGAACCTTGAGAGCATAACTACTGAGACATTCTTGTCTTTCTACACTTATTTATGATCCTTTACTTGTTCTTCCTATATTTTTACTTGTCTCTTCTTCCAAACCTTCTTATTCATCATCAATATTAATGATTGATTCCATTTTTGTTCCTGCAGTGACGAGCTATGTGTCCATGATTATGACATTTGTAACATTCCTTGTCAGGCTTATACCTACATTCTTGAGTTATGTGTCCATAGTTATGGCACTTGAAGCATTCAATGTTGTTCATAGGTGATTCCATCTGATATCTATAATCGTGAGCTTTATGGCCATAGTTATGGAATTTGAAACATTCAATGTTTAGCCCATCTGGCATATATTCTCTACTCACAAAATTATCATGGAACATGTTTCATGATGTTGCAAACTTGCTTCTAGGAATTTGCGGATAATGATTGTACCTTGTAAAAAACTACTTTTTTTTAATTATTTTTTTCTTAATCCCCTTTGACCTCATTTTATTATTTTATTATTATTTATTATTATTATTATTTTTTTTTAAATCATAATTGTATTTTTAATAATAAATAAATAAATTCTTGAACCCTATTAATTTAATTAACAAATTATAATATATTAACAAAATATATTATAATTAACAACTAATCAGACTATATTAAATATAATATAACAATAAAATACTTTAATAAATTAGTTCATTTTCCCTCTCTTAGTCAAACTAGCTGTTATACCTTAACGACTAGTTGGATCCTCTCTCCGTCTTTTTAAACTTGTATCCTAGATCTGATTTCTCATCTTGTCCTGAAGATGAACCACACTGGTTGGTTCGAAACACGTCAACAATTCATGATCATATGTGATTATTACCGAACGCTGTTTTTTACAAATTATGGATCACAAAAACCAAATTCCAAAAAATGATTGTACTTGTCAGAAAATTCACAATCCTTAGCCATATGTCCATATGTTGAGATTCAAAAAGATGATGGAGCTTAGTGAAAATCAGTCCCCTTCACTAAGTGGGCCCACAGAAGCGACCAGAGGAAGTTGGTGCTAAAAGATAAGCTCAGAAACATAAAAATGGAGAAGGGCAACATTATTCCAAAATATCTCACGAAGTTTTTCCACTGTAGGGATGAACTGGGAAGTGTGGGGATTACTGTTGATGATGAAGACTTGGTGAGCTTGGCTCTCCTTGGGCTTCTGAAGAGTTGGCATAGCTATGAAGACTCTGCCAATGGACGGGAGAAACTGCCGGGTTGGGAGCGACCTTGGTCGGATCTTGTGCAGGAGGAGATAAGGCGAAGTACCAGGGATGGTTCTTCATTGAAGAATGAAGATGAAGAGAATTGCGCTTTGGCTTCCAAATCAAGGAAAGGGAAGTGGAAGAAATTCCCTTCAAAATCTGAGGCTAAATGCAAGAAGCAGGATTTGTCCAAAGTGAAGTGTTTTCACTGTCACGAACATGGGAATTTCGCCACTAACTACCCACAGAAGAAGAATAACAAGAAGGCTGCTGGAGCTGTAGCTGGAGAGGCCTTAGCCTCGCAATTTTAACTTGATTTATCTTTGATCACATGCTTGGTTTCAAGCACTATGGGATCGGTGTGGTATCTTGATAGTGGTGCGTCTTTCCATATGATGGGAGACAAGGAGTTGTTTAGTGATTGTAATGTTCCCAATTTTTAGCCTCAAGCTAAATGGAACATAATAGTTTGCATATTTTTATTTTGTTAAATAAAATGGGTAAGGAGACACCTTAACCCATTTTAATGGAGAAATAAAACTCCTTGTGTGAAAGGAGGAATAATAAAGCAGCTGGATTGAGCACCACATGGTGTGAACAAGATTAGATCAAGCTTGATCTAGTCATTTTGACCAAGTCAACTAAAACTGTCCAGATACATTGCACCTACTTGGACATCGCAGTTTTAATGGAGGATCCACTTGCTTGAGCTAGAAGCAAGTGTGAATGGGATGCATGGTGAAAAGAGTTCATTTGATTTTTAAGGAGGAGATGGCAGCCCATTTTCATTATGCATTGGCTTATTATTTTCGTAGGGTCTGCAAATACTTGCATCCCCGGGCTGTTTAGCAGGGTTTGTAGTGTTCTTCACCCAAGGGTGTTCCCAGTCGAGAATCCCTACCTCATCCTCAAGGAAGGAGAGGTTTTGGACTTCATTTCCTTATTCCGACAATTGGCCAATCTTATCTCTGTAGCTACAACATTTTTTCTGCAGCAGATAAATGTTGTGTTGCTGGGAGCAGCAACAAAGGAACTTATTGAGTCATTCTTTGGCTTGTTATTCAGTGGAGATCTTGTATATTCTTTGGAGGAGGAGAAGAGGAGACTCCATGGCATCATTTCAGATCTTTGGCACCAGGCTAAACACTCACCATCTCTCACAGCGCAGTCAAGGGCAGAAACTGCGTTATTTTCAAAGGCAGTAGCTGGGAGAGCCATTTGTGCTTAGCAGGAGGAGTGTTTTTGAGTGAAAGGGATCAGCCCTTTGCTTGAGAACATTATTAGAGGAGGGCATGAGTATTTAAGATCTGCCATAGCCTCATTCTTATTTTGATTTAGTTGCAGTGACAAGTATTTGTCACATTTGTACATTTTCCGGCATTTCTAGCAATCTCTCCTAGATTGGCTAGAAATCTTGTATTGGAGCCCATTCTTCTTTTCTCGGGAATTTCTTTATATATTTCAGTCATATTTCATGTATTCATATCTATAGCAGTAGCTACACTCCTAGAGGCAGCGCTGTCACTGCTCTCCGGCATTTTATGCAGTTGCTGCATCTTTTGTAATTCATTGCTTATTCATTGGAGGTGGATTCTCATTTCATGAGGGGTTTATTTCTCATTATATTTATATATATTGTTGCTGATACACTAATGTACATGATGGCTGTAATATATTACATCTTATGGTCCATTAATTTTTGTAGAGTTTGATGATTATGTTCATATATTGCTGTAAGCTCTCTATTTGAGCCTTTTATGAGAGATCTAGTTTGGGGAGATTTGTATAAGCCCTCTAGAATTATTTATTTGAGCTTATCTTCTGGGAGAGTAATGTATGAAGGGTAAAAAGATGGATCCAAGCCCTAGTTTAACTTTTTTTTACACTGCCTTCCTTATACAACGTCCTTGAGGACCCTTTTGCAAAAATTCCTGAAAAAGGAACATTATAGTGATCTGGAGGAGAAGGACATCCAAATGCATATAGAGATGGGTGACGATGGTCGATACAGTGCGAATGGCATTGGGACCATTACCTTTGAGAGGGAGTAAGGTAATCCATTTCTTTTGAAATATGTTATGCATGTTGCAGGTAATGGGTATGTATTTGTTCAGTTAAAGTGAGTTAAACTCAGTTGAGCTAGTTGTATCTAGTCTAACTGAATGATACACTAGTGAGAGTGGAGTGAATTAATTAGTTAATTAATTCACAAATAATAACTCACTAATCAACTGAACAAATACAACAGTTAAATACAGTGCATGTCAGTTCCATTGGAGACTCAGTGGAGAGGTAGGTGAAAGGGTGAGATGGACTATCCGTTGTGACTATAGTGATGCATTGATTGCACCACACACACATTGGAGTTGCCAATGAGGATTGTGCAGTAAAGGAAAGGGAAATTCGAATTCATTCATGGGTCTTCTTCAGCAGGGATTGCGCAGTGGAGGCAGGCTATCAGGTGGCAAGAAATCAGTGCATGGATTTGTAGATTTCTTCTTGTTAGTGTGTGACGATTGTATTGTATTGAGATCTTGATGTAATAAGCTTTGTATGAGATTGTTACATGATATCCATGATACATAATATATGATAGTTGGGGTTTTCAACTTCAGGCTTTCCTGTTAAACAACTGTTTTATGTGCGATTGTTTTTATTGCTTCATGCATTTTCAATTGAGTTTATAATTTCTGCAAAAGATTAACAGTGGAAGAATTCTGTATTTAGCAAGAAGTTAAATATTTTTAGATTAGGAGAATCTGGATATATAATGCATAATTTATATAATTTCTACACCATAGTTAGCACATTAAATAAATGTGTGTACCTGAATGATTAATTTGGATGTGATGGTCCTTGATAGTTATACGTGTCAAAAAATTTACAATCAATGGCCATATGCCCATAGTTAGCACATGAAAAACAATAACCATTTAATAAAACAAACATACCTGGAAGATTTATCATTCTTCTTTAGAGGTGGTGTTATAGTCTGTTGTTGTCCTTTGTTCTTGACTGCTTTGGTCTTGTTTTTTGGAATTGAAACATTCTTCTTTGGATTTTCATTCTGATCAACTTCTTTCTTAGGATCATCCTGTGAAGATGTGGAGCATGTACCTTCATGAACTGGAATTTTACCAACTTTATTTTCCTTAATTTTTTCTTCTTCATCTATCTTATCTTGCAAGTGTTCTTTTTGTGATCCCTTGAGTTTGTTGATCTCATCAAGAACTGCATCCAGTTCTTATTTCTTTTGAGAAAGATCTTCTTGAGGCCATATTTTTAAGATCTCCCTTATTTTTTCTACCTCCTCAACCTATAGCTTGAGAAGAGTGATCTTCTCTACTTCTCTGTTGAGAACCTATATCTGTTCCTTATGCTTATTGATCTCAATCCTGAGTTTGATTAGTTGAGATGAAGAGGTTTCCAATTCCTTTTTCTTATGGTCAACTTCAGATATGTATCTTTGATCAAATTTCTTTCTTTCAATTTCTACTTCCCGCATATGTTGTTTGAAACTGCTAATCTCTGGAAAGGTTGTGTCAAGTTATTGTTGCTTTTGTTTGACTTCTCTCTTGAAGCATTGTGTCTCTGTATTCTTGAATTATTTCAGTTGAGCTCTTAGACTGCTAATCATCTTCTTAGACTCTTCATTTTCCTCGATGCGTTCTTTTGCTGACTTCAAATATGCTTCCAAAATTCTTATCCTCTCCTTTTGAATTTTGAGTTCCTTTATCACTTTGATCACTTCATTTCGAATAGATATTATCATGATTTTCCTAGATATATTTTTCTATTGAACGTTGACCACCTTTTATTTTCACAGAAATTGGCAAAGCATTCAAAATTATATTCATGGCCTTTGAATTGTACCTTTTAGTTTCGTTTATAGATGTGTCCACATAAAAAACTGATTCCCATACTTCACGTACCTGTAAATGTACTTCCATCCTAGATTCCCACATCTAGTATTTATTTGCATCAAAATCAGTGATTGGTACATAATACTCACTTTCTCCATATTTTATTATACTTGTATCTTCCTTTGAAATCCTTGCAACTCGCTTCTTTGGATTTCCCATCTCTATGCTTTGAAAACTGCCTTCCAGCTGTTAAGTTGTTACTGAAGGAACCAAGCTCTGATACCAATTGTTGGAAATACTGAGAGGGGGGATGAATAAATATTTCTTAGAAATTATCACTTTTTAATCCTTTTTAGATCATTAGTTATTCTTCAGTTATTATCAATTTTCTTATTCTAAAATTATAAACAATAATCAATAGTAAACAACACCATACAAAAATGAAAAAATATAAAACAATAGACATAGAGATTTTTAGGTGGAAAACCCCCTCTAGGTCAAAACCAACTTACGCTTTTCTAGTAATTGTCTTCTTCTATCTTTAAAATAAATATTAGTTACATTAATATTTTAGCTATAACTTAGGGATGCGTCAACCCCCTAATTCGTAGGCCACAACCCGTAGGACGCTACTTAACCCTAATATCCTGCTGCAACCAGAAGGACACCACAACGCCCTGTAAATCAGGCCACAGCCTAATGAGTGCCCAAACACTATGTTTACCAGTTGTAGTCGGAAAGGATGTTTCACTTCCCTTTCAATTTATTAGCCACAACACCTTGTGGAAGCCATAACTTTCCCTAGCACCACCCTGCCACCCTGAAGTGTTCTCAAACCACAACCTGAAGGTGACTTTGATAACCTAGAAGAGTCGGTAGATCACGTTTCGCAATTTTCACACTTGACCCCCTGCAATCCATTCTTCTCCAATACTTTGTATCACTGGAGGATGTTCCGTTCACTAATTTCTACCCTACAAGGTCAGAGTCAAGTTATCCTAGGTTATCATATACATTGTCAAGTCAAGGTTCTACTAGTCAAAGTCAATATATCAATATCAATTCTAGTCAAAGTCAAAAGGTCAATGTGTGGTATGACTATTTGATCTTCTCATACCAAGTCAAACTTAGGGAAAATTTCCATTATACATGTAATGAATTAGTGTTTCAAATTCATTCTTAGGATGTCAAAGTCAAGGTGAGTATTGTATTCATCCAACAATTTAAGTTAACATAAAGTCACATGTGTCAATTATTGTCAAGGATGGAAAGGCTAACCATATGTTATGTTCAAAGTAAATACATCATATCAATGTTAATCCATGTTATGATATTTTATATCATTGTTAGGTCAAGAGTTGCAGTCACCAAGGGCCTTTCCTTATCAAAGAAATAGTTCTATATAACAGATTTCATATATCCCACTAATACTGATTCAATAACATTCTATACCACTTTCATATAATTTCATAAGCCAAATCACCATCGTCAAATTCATTCTGAAAGTCAAAATCAAGGTGTCAACATACTTGTTATGTTTAGGTCTGAGTGTCAAGTTAAGATCAAATTGTCACCGTTATGCTAAGTGACATCACTGCACACAATATTGAGTCATAGGTTATCGTTTCAACACACTGTCATAGTCCAAATTCTCTAGTATTTAGATCACGGTAAGACATAATCAAGATTAGTGTCACTACCTCAATGTCACAAGGATACACAGGTGTGAAAATATTTAGATCACACTCAATGTGATTTCTATACTTCAATCATCATAGCACTAAATTATACACTGCTTCACTATTGTCATATATATGACTGGTTAGGGCATCAAATTTTATTGTAACATACCTCAAACAATCACTAAATCAACCCTTAAGTTCTGCCACATACCCTTGAAATAAACTAGATCCAACACCTAGCAAGAATGGAGAAATATCATACCTTTTTTTTGCCTTGTAGGAGCTCGATATTGAATATGTTGTATCTATGTAATTTTGGATATCCAAGGTCTGAAATTTCATCTTGTGGTATCCTTTTGAGTCCTATTTCCAACCCCATAGGTTTGATCAAGTTTGTATTCCTCAAGAAAGAGTTATGCCCAATCTCCCATGATGACCTAATTATAGACTAGTTTAGTAGAGTGAACTTGTACGAAGTGCCACGTGTCACTGTATCGAACTTTGGCCCTGAAAACTATACCCAAAAAACTGCAGTCCATCCTATTTCTGTCACTTCTTACTAAATTTGAATCCAATGCTTAGAGACAAATTTATGACGGTTTTCCCAAGGTCACATGTTTGACATGGAATTCGGGAGCCTGAAAAAACCCTAACTTCCTCAGATCATACCTTCGAAAATATAGCAAGCCAAGATTTGAAATTCATTCACAAGGTTCATCAAGATTTCGGCTCAAATGGGTTTTTTTTAAGCTTCTCAAGCTTCATAGAAACAATGTTATAGCGAAAATTCCATGATGTCTTGTTTTGGAGGATATATGAGCTTTCTTTTTATAGAGTGGAGAGGGGATTTTATAGTGAATGTTGAAGGAGACATTTATGATTTTAACACATTATAATTTTTAATTCTAATTGATAAATATTGTGTATTTTTTTTTCTTATTCCCTAAGGAATATGAACTACCTACATAGATTAGGCTATTTAACGAGATGTAGGAGTTATATGGGTGCATAGTGGCTTGAAGCCCTTCATTAGGATAATATCTCCACAAAGCATGGAAAAAAATCCCTAATATTAATTTTAGTTGCCTACAACTAATGGAAATGTGCCAAGTTACCTTATTTTGGGGTTTTATCCCACCAACTGGGGTTTTTATCTTCAAACTCACTTATATCTCTACACGAGGAACCACGTGGCATACCACATACCACCGGAAAGATCTCTTTGAGGAGAATCCAATGAAATGGATATCCAAGGAAAAATCACCTCAAAAGCCCTAAAAAATGTTAGGGTACATCCTCAGTCTAGAGAACCCAAACCCTAGGAATTGGGTTTTCAACCATCCAACAGTGTAGCTGTTACCTAGATGTAATCTGACAATTACTGAGAAGCATTCATTATCCATTCGACATTAATGACCAGTTTTTTTGGTCAAAGTCAAACCCAGTTAACTCCATAGGTTTCCATCAATGACAACAACATCCAATAGGAACCCCCATAATAACTTTAATCACGACATTTACATGGCAGGGAATACATTCTCCTACAAACGCGAAATAGGAATTATGAAACTCCCCTAGAAACCAATCCATCCACCTCGACCATGGAAGCAGCTATAGAAACATCGAGCATCCCTCGATTTCCTATAGAACCCATGCCAAAAATGGTCAAAGGGAATTTACGACAAGAAGGACATAACTCGAAGGTTGGTTATAGCTATAGTATAGTTGGTGACTTAGCTCAATATCCTTCAACTATGCCAAAATTATAAGTATAGAAATCATGGACAACCCAATAGAAAGCCATAATTTTTTCATTAGGCACAATCGACCCTACCGATTCTCACTTAACAGTTTTTTTTGGATAAAGTTTGCTCACGTATTCCATTGCTAATCTCCTTCTAAATCTCTGTCTCAATCCAGATCATCACCATTCATCGTTGCATCATTGTAGAAGGAGGATCTACATGTATTATTTCCAAAAATAATAATTAGAAATTGGGATCTCCATAACTCAAACCATCTAACATCATGCTTCGAACATATGACGGGAGCCCTTCATCCCCCATAGGCTTATACAAATATGTGTCAGTACATATCGCCATTAAAACCGTGCTCATTGACATCAAAGTATTGGATGCACAGTTGAATTACAACATCCTTCTTGGTCAGAGTTTTATGTATGCAATGATTGTAGTGGCATCCTCTGTGTTCAGGGTAATGATGTTCCCCCATGAAGGAAAAATCATTGTAGTTGACCAACTCACATATTATGAGAATAAGACATTAACTATCGCTAATGGAATCCTACCTTTTGTAGGATATTCTCTTGAGTTGATTACAACTTACACTGAATTTGGGAATGGAAAATTTAAACCATAAATCCTTTTTAGTACATACTCTGGAGACCCCCCTTGTTGTTGGAAGATGTTCCAGTAACCACAGGAGCTCCAGTGTGCATGACGAGTTCATAAAACACCCCATCGAGTCAGGAACTAGTGCCAAACATCACAAGTGTTGGAACTGCCGACTCCATGTTCCTACCATACACCATCACCCAAAATCCTTTCTTATACCAACCACCTAGTTTTTTCTTGCACCAAGTCACGGAAACACTTACATTGCAAAATATGGCTCTCATGATACCGGTTTGGTATATGGCCCTTTGATGCGCTCCATCATAGACATATTTGGAGGGGTTAATGGTCACATTTATGCCTTCTTAAATCTCTGTTTCTTGCATTTTTATTGTTATTTGGTTTTAGATGCATTATAGGTGGTGATTAAGGCTAAAATACTCTGAGTACCTATTATGAGGTTGAGTGAAGAAATCATGAATAATTGGCATTATTTTTGAATATTTTAACATAAATAATTGAAGGAGACAACAAGGAGAAATTATAGGAGGATTTTCCACCCTCCTTAAATCTCGAAGGCATCCAAAGGATCCCCAAGGATTCTCTCCAACAATTCGAATTCCAGAGGCAACCAAGCAACTCAACGACCAAAGTGCACTCAATATATGTTTACTTGGAATCAAGTGGAATCAATATCTAATTTCAAGGGAGATGTTGGTAGCTTCCCTGTAGTATAAGTAAAGCAAAGCTAGAGCTAGGAAGGATTCGATTCTATCAGGAACTTTGCTGCAAGCTATTGAGATTTTGATTATTGTACTCAACGATTAAACATTGAGAAATGCACAAGAATATTCTTTCATGAAATGAACAGAATGATTTAATTTTAGTGATTTAAGTTTCAGAGAGCTAGGCGTGCGGGTTAGGGCCCAATCTATGTGCCTCAGCCTCTCTGTTGTACTTGTTCTTTTCTTGTTGTTAGTAGATATGCTTCTGATAGTTTCATTGTTGTTTAGTTTTGCTTTGAGTGTGATGCTGTAGGTTTCATTTGCTTATGAGTAATAGAATAGAGGAGAAAACTCTAAAAGATGTGGATTAAGACCTCCCTTCTCATCTCTGTCAATACAGATCCAGGAGGGCGAACCTTCCCACATACCCAAAAATTGATTTATGTTCACTATTTATGAGAATAGAGTAGAGTTGCATTACCATTTTCAACCTTCCTTTTGTATTGTGTTTTCATGCATTTTTTTGTTCTTCATGCATGGATCAATAGAGTTGTTTGCAGGAATAAGAATCAAAGTACCAGGGAAGTCCATTTGCACCTCCTCGCTTCATTCTCCATCTATGTTTTTACACCTCCATCGTTGTTGTTGCGCTTCCATTTCCCTCCTATTTATTTTATTACAGCTGCCGCCCATTTTATTCACAAAACACTTAAAAATGCTAAGAGTTTTACCTTTGCCCTTTCCTCATCAAAACTCCCGCTACCGTACTTCGCTCTATCACAAATCACAAATCCTCCTGGTCTTCATTAATAATTCCCACTTCCGAGCTCCGATTGCGATAGTTCATATAACCCTTCCACCTTACCTTTGCCGATTATCACAAAAATATTCGAAAACCTTTGGAAACTGACCTTTTTCCTTTTTTTTCCTTTAAAATACTTACCAAAATTCCTTTCGCAAATCGCAATTCCCATTTTCCATTTGGTTCCCGTTAACACTTACCACTCCAAATGACTATTGCGATAATTATCCGTACTCCGCCACACCGCAATCACAAATCACAATTTTCATTTGGTTCTTGTAACACGTTCCACTCCCAACACCGATTGCAATATCGTTGTCGTACTCTGCCAGTGGCCCTACTTCCATGTCATCCCATCACATTTCGCATTTCGCAGTCTTTATCCCATCGCATTTCACAATTCGCACTTTTAAAAGCCTCCCACTCCAAAGGATTTTTTCGATATTATAAGTTTTAATAATTTCTAAACCCTCTTTCACACTTCTAAGCCTTGTTTAATGTGTTTATCCTTCCCTTAGCACCCTTAACCCATTTTTCTCTGAATTGCAAGCAACACTTTCTCAAGTTTAGTTAGATTATGGATAGTTGCATGGATAGAAGCATGGTAGATAGAGCATAAGATAAGTAGGGTGTATTTAGCTGATTGGCCAAGTTAAGTGTGGTTTAGAATTAGTTACCTTTCTGCCATTCCTTTCTGTAAATTAAATTAGTTTCATTTCCATCATTTCCTTTATGCAAATTAAATTAGTTTCATTTCCATCATTTCCTTTATGCAAATTAAGTTAGTTTCCTTTCTGTCATTTCCTTCCAGCAATTGAATTTCTAGTTCTTATCGTAGTTTAAGAAATAGCACCCTTTCGTAAAGTGGAAGAGGATGACATGAGAAGAATTCATCTGTTGTGTATATAGAATTGTCACCTCCAAGTTTGTACGAACCCCAGGTTGATAAAGTAAAGTAGGGCAACCCTTGGGAGTTGCAGCACTCTTGGTGCAATACCAGGGCTCACCACCCTTCATGCGACGTCGACAATGTTAGGTGTCACATCGACATGCATCATTATGGTAGCTCTACCTTCGAAAGTCACCCCAATTCAAAAAAACCATGCATCAACACTAATCGGTGCCAACAAAAGTGATAAGAAAAAAGGAAAGAAGGTGGAAGCTTCAAATGATTCCTTCTCCAGGGAACTTCCATTGTGTGATTTATGTGAAGTAGTTGGGAACCCTACCAATATGTGTCCCCAGTTAGACGAGTTGAAAACTATTCTGCATTCCCCACAAATGCCAACATGAACCCTTCTCCACATACTGGAGCAAAGGCCACACCAGTGTATAAAAAGGCATAACACACCAAAAACACATGTGTTATATACGTGGAATACAAGCATTACACTCATCATTGCCCCAAAATCCATCGATATCAAGATGAATTAAGTGAACTTGTACAACCCAATATTGACGCTCCATCAGTACCAGGCCATGTTCTCAGCGAATGATGGATCCAAAAAAAATCATTTATGTGTGAGAGGAACCAAATTCATGCTCTTACCCTTCTCACCAAACCCCTCAAAATATAAGAAGGCAAGCCGAGCCTGCATATCTTGCCTCGTTATGTGCCTTATCCGATGAACCAGACCATTTGATTCCCTAGTGTCCTGAATTACAACGATTCAACCGATGGCATCTGGTTAGCCGTGTTTCCTAAAGATACATACCTAGGCACAGATGTCGTACTTTCCAAATTTGTGTAGGAAACCATCATGTGCGGCATCACCCTCATTTGCCCCGATTTCACGCTATGTTAGATTTCATGCATCGATTCATCACTCAAAAATCTGATTTAGCCAGATCAGATATTGAATCATCATATCACACCACACCACAGGGGGATGAAGCATCCATGTCCATATTATGTGTGTTTGAGGAAAACATACCTTCGGTAATTAAACCAAGAACCTATAAGTAAGTCTCCTCTCACCATCACCTGTCTATATCTAGCAAACACACAAAATGACCATAGGTTGCCTTGTCAAAACCACCCCTCATGTGTGCCCTATGCGATATAACCAACCATCTGGTGAATCAATGTCGGGAATTGGACAATATAAGAGACGTACTTATTGGTTCACATCACATAAACCCATTGCTCAAACCAAGAGAGACTCACATGTTTAATTCATTGTCACATCTGCTCTCAAGCGCATTGTTGGGTGTGGTATTCATAGTTAAGCAAACTCCTTTCAACACTTAATTGTCAGCACGAGGGTTTTGTAAACTTAGAGACGAAGCATAGGAAATGCTATAATGGTATGAATTTTTCCTATCTCTGTTCCTACTTCTTTAATCAAGATCTTGCACAATTGAAAATAAATATCACACAACAATTTCCACCAAAGAAATTATAGTGCCAGATTGTGAAAGAAATTACTTTGCGAAGAAACCAAATAAAGGAACTTCCACACTACTATAAACAATATTGATTTCTGAGATAAAATTATATGTTTATCTCTAGTATAGGTGTTGGCAAGTTCACAAGTGGGCCCTTGGAAAGATCTGCCTTCTTTAAGGATTTTCCTTCTTGCACTAAGTTGTTATTCCTATACTCCTGCATATGCTTGCACTAGTATAGGTACAGGGATTATGTGCGGGAAGTATATTTTACGCTTATACTGGAGATTTATGTATTTTTGCAGGGGCTTTAAGCTTCAGGCTTAAAGCACTCTATTCCTGTAACATGATATTGGTTCCTGTACTGGAACAAATATTCCTACACTAATTTTTCTGATTACTTTCGAAAAAATTAAAGGGTGTGCTAATCTACGAAAAGAATTTGCAAAGGAGAACATAATTCTGAAATAACTTGCACATGCAAAAGAATGCTTCAACCAAACTGAATATCACAATGAAAATAGAATTTAAAATAAAACAAACTTCAAAATTCAAGGCACACTTTCTTCAATGTAGTGAAAGAAATTATCTAAGTATGACAATAGGCTTTATCCCTGTAATAGTTACTCACATAAACCAGTTCTTCCTTTAATCTTTGTTAACTCAGAAAGGTTCACTTTAACTATTCAGATTTAAGTTTTAATTATTTCCTTTTTTATAAAATATAGAGTGCAGGCATAGATCGATGTGTCGTAACAATGTTCATTCACCAGTTAACAGAGCATCTATAATTCCTAGGATTTTAACTCTTAGTATTAAAAATAATTTTATTTGCTAACGAACATTCACTTGCGGAAATACATTGAATTATTATGAAAGGAAGGATTGAAACAAATATACTGTAATGAACCGACAAAACCAAGTTGCAGGAATTATGAATGCACTAGTGCAGGAATAACTTGCTTGCACAATCTAGGCATAAGTAAACTAAGATTCGGGAAAAGGAAATGACCGGCAGTAAATCAGACTTAATTAATTTTCACACCACAGATCCGTCACACATTGATTGTCAATGAAATAAAACCAGAATTATTATGAAGGAATAAAGCATAAACTCAATCCACACTTTTCATTCAAATAAAATCAACACACACCTTTAACAAAACAAAAGCGAGAGGGTGACCGAGCTGGGTTGGCTGGGCCCTAGCCAACCAACTTGTTTCCCGTTTTAGGAAACTTGAAGCTTTAAAATTTAATGACGCATCAGTAATAGATTAAAACCCATAATGCAAACAACATGGTGCAGCTCCTTGTATTAATTCCAAATCAACAAATATACATCATAAGTGTGGATCCAACCCAGAACGAGGGCGACGACACAAAATTACAATTTCGCCAGAGTTACAGTAGCAGTGCTATCACTCTCCCTAATTCCTATCGGAAATATTTATTTTATACAACCCTTTCGACCTATGGCCATAACAAAATTACATAAAATCGTTCTAATTCCAGCCTTTCAGTTGAAACAAAATAACAAATAGCATTACAAAATAAGCATGCGGCTATAAAAAAATGCTAATCTAATAGTTGGACAACGACCTAATCTTCGACCATATCCATGACTATCCTCTGCTTCGAATTCAACTCAAGATGACCAAAACTGCACAGGACGAGTTGGAACAAGATGCCCGCATTAGGTAACGAGCTGTCATGGAAGTTTAGGAGTAGTCGGTTGCCAAGGGTGCAGGAATCTGCCTGCACTTGACCATGCTGATAAAATGATAAAATATTTTCCTGTCAAATACTTTAGGAAGGAAAATATTAGGTGCAAGAAATATTAAAGGCATAAAATCTATTAAAATGATTAATTAAGTACTTGATAAACCTTAAATATGAATTATAAAACTAATGCAGGGATAGACAGGATTCTTGGAATAGTGCAGGAATAAGGAAGTTTACGAGGATAAAACAAATGTTTATGATTGTGGTTTTGATGTAGGAAGGGGGTTAAAAATGAAGCATTTTAGCCTACCAACATCTTGCCATCCCTAAGCTGTTGTGTGTCCTCACACAACCTTTACCTGCTGCAAAAACCCAAGAATAAGGAGTCTCCCTTTAATCTTGAACTTGTATGTTGAACCCTACTTTCACTGTCTTCATATTATTACCTTGAGCCTTCTTAAGTTGTCGGGTCGCTTTTTAAAGATGTTTATAGCACTTTAGGGCCTGAAAATTCCATATCTTGACTTGTCGTTTCTTCTCTTTGACTTCTTCTGCCAATTCCGTTTTGCCTTGCTTCTGCACTATATCCTACTCCTTCATGGCTTGGTTTAATGCTTCCAAGTCATGAACTCGCTGGTTGAGATTTTTTATCCGATTGTTCAAATAGAGGGTCGAGTTCTCTATTTCCAACTCTTCTGGTGCAAGCATCTTTTCTGCAATTGACTCTAAACATGTACCATCATTGTCAGGGTCAACATTATCTTGGCCACCTAATTTATGTATTTCAATATCATCGAGGGTTTCAGTGCCTGGAACTTCAATATCACAAAGGCTCTCAGTACCCTCGACGTCCATTTCCGTAAGGGCTTCAATACCCTGTGCATCTATCTCGTCAGTGGTTTTAGTAGCCTACAATTGAAAATTATCGAGGGTTTCAATAAGTTGCGCCTCATCATCTTTGTGACCCTCTGTCGATTCTCTACTTGCACTCAACATCAGTTTTCTTTTCTTTAACGTAAGAAGGATGGCCGACAAGGGTATGTCATCCTCCTTCTTTGCATGACCTTCATTAACCATAGTATGAGCTGTTGCCTCTGCAAGAACCAAGAGATTATGATCTCCGAGTGAAGCCGGTGGTGACTCGTCCAACAAAATCGGGGAGCTCGAATGATTGTGACTCGCCCCAAAAGAGGCAGTCCCTCTCTTAGCCGAGTTCCTTGTCATTCTTATTACTAAGGACAAAGTTTCTTTGATAGGTTGCTCCTCTTCTTGCACTGGTCTTTTCTTGCTTTTTGTCTTGGTAGGGTGCGGCGTTAGAGTCTCTGATGTTATTTTCTTGCCTACATTTTTTTTCTTGGACGATTTCCCTATACTTCGTCCCTGGAACTCCTTCAAAAATGATTTCCGGGTCATTCCTTTGACCTCCAACTGCTTCTTAACTAGAATCAAAATCAACCCATGATGATACAATTTTCCTGCGATTTGACTCACCTCCCCTTTCTGAACACTCACCATTTTTTCCAAGCTTCTGAGCAGGTAATAAGGGAAATTTATGAGTTTTCTTGACTCAAAGTGCAACAATAAATGGATATGGTATAGGAATGTTAATGAATAAAATCGCTCGTAGGTAAGAAATTTTTTCAATATATACAGTAGATATCGCCATTTCCTGAGTATGGCATTGCGTGAAAGCCCTTTCTTCTAGTCAAATTTCAGCTTCCGGTCGACCACAAATCTGCGCCACCTTTTCTTCTCAATTTTGTCCTTCTTAAATCATTGTTCTCCCGTGGTTGATAAGCCTGTAGCCTGAGCTATGGATTCTTCTGTGACCTCAAATTCTAGTGAGCCTACCTTGGCTCGACCTCCCTCAAACGTCCTTGCAAATTCCAATGCTACAGTTGTATCGAATCCATCAAACTTTTGCAGGAATGGGAAAAATCCCGATTCTTGCAACAATGCAAGATTGTTTCGATACTCAGCTGTCTACTCTATTTCCTTCACAGATAATGGTTCATTTCTCATAGGCACATCTCTATTTTAATTAACCCCAATTCTCTGTCGAAAAATATCACACTAAGGAGTTCAAAGGGTCTGCCATGAGTTTTATGATGATAGAGCCATCATCCCACCACCTTATTGACTCTCTTCCATCCAATCATGCTCCATCCTTATTCCTTCGGTATTGATGCACACATGTATTGGTCCAGTACAGGTAGGTGATGATGATTGGAAAATGCGGAGGTTTTCGTGATAATGCGATGTAATGCACGATTAGATTATGAGGTAAGGCCATCATTGATAGGTGATGAAAAATATTTTCAAAAAGAGGTAAGTGTTGCGTTTCGGGTGAATTTGTACTATCCCACATTTGCTTCATAATTCACTTCAGGTGTACTTCAGTACTCATTAAAAAGATAAGACTTCATGACCTAAAATATCTTGTACTTAAAATGTTTTCTTCCTACATTAGTAAGTGTCAAAGAAAAGTATTAACCATAAATAAAATAATTAGATGCCATGGTCCATTGATGGGGCAGTCATTTTGTCTACAAAAAAATATTATAAAATAAAGATAGACTTTCCAATGCACACTTTTGCACCAGGTATTCCTGCATTGCATTAATCATTCTTGCATGTTTTTTCACCATCGGGCATGTACCTACACTAATCGTGCTTTCACTGAACTTGCCTGCATTGAACACAGGTTCTTGCACCATGGATCTCTATAGCATCGAAGAGAAAAAGGAACAAAGAGAAATTCTGGCAAAGTACAAATTCATTGGCTGGAAAAAAAAATTCCTGAATATACAAGGGAAGTTTTATTCGCCATTCTTTGGTGTTAAGCATGCCTTCCGATCTAACTTGTGAATTCACATCAGATCCTGTAATCGATTCATGAGGGAAAAAAAAGAAGTGGGAAACTGTAATTTCCAGAATGGGAAGGAATATCATGGCGTGGATTCTAGGAGTGAAACCACCAAGATGGATAAACGAGAAATGATTTGGGAAAAAAATTCATGGGGAAAATAGGGAAATATGAAATCAGATAGGGATAGTTTTCTTAGAATAAAAAGGAGGGCAATTCATTGTAGGATTAGAAGAAGAAAAATAGTAGGAAATTACGAAACGGGAAGAAGAAGAAGGGTATAATTTTACCTTTAAAATATGCTCACGCTGGTGCCAAAAAAATAAATGCAGCGAGAGTTGAGCGTTGTTTGAATAAAAATCTTCGTGCCATCTATCCCAAACTTGGGTAAGGGCTCGGTTCCTACTCGAACCTTCTTCTTGGTGACCACTAACACATCTAAAAATCAAGAAATGTTCCCTTTTTATTGAAATTTTGATCTTCCCACTAGGATGCTGGTTTTCAGGTTGATCCTTCTACAATCATGTCAGTTAACTGATTTTCATAATTACAGGAAAAAGCTATTTTTTTATTTTTATTTTTATTTTTGTCATTTTTTTTCTTTTTATTATATATATATATATATATATATATATATATATATATAGGAAAAGAAAGAATCATATCTTTAATAGGTTGGTGTTTCCACCTACCATCTCCTTCTCAGATTGTTTTTGGACTTGCTGCATAAAATTTCCTTTAGTGAGGGGTTGAAAGTATACCTTCAATCTATTCCCATTCACCAGGAATACTGAATTCCGTCCATCAATAGTTTTTATTTCTTCTGCTCCATTTTAAAAAAAAATTACCACCTCACAAGGTCCCATCCAGCGTGTATGGAATTTCCATTTAAAATATTTAAATATGATATCGTAAAGGAGTACACAATCACCTGGTTGGAACTCCTTCTTCCGGATGGACTTGTCATGCCACTTCTTGTGTTGTTGTTGAACCAATGTGTTTAGTTGAATAACATCCCTTCGAAATTAATCTAACTAATTCAGCTGTCGAAGACACTGCTGTTGTGCTTCAGAGAGGTCTAGCCCCAACTGGACTACAGTCCTGAAGGTCTTGATATGGAATTCTATCGGGAAAAGGACTTGTTTCACGTATACTAGCTCATATGGTGTATGTATCGTGTTGTTCCTCCAAGTGGTTTGGTATGCCCACAAGGCTTATGGTAATCTGTTAGCCCAATCCTTTCTATGCATGTTCACTGTCTTTGTGAGGATGGAATCAATAATCTTGTTTGTGGACTCCACCTGACCATTTTCTTGCGGGTGATACGGTGTGGATTTCCTATGTCGAATTTTGTAATGCTCCATCACAGCCTGTACCAGATTAGAAATAAACTACAAACCATTGTCAGAAACAATCTCTCTAGGCACACCAAATCTAGTAAATATTGCAGTAAAAAGAAAATCAACAACTTTTTGAGTAGCAAAAGAAACAACTTTAGCCTCTACCCATTTTGTAACGAAAGCTGTACAAACCAAAATATGCTTTTTATTTAATGATGTTGGATTTATTGGCCCTACGAAATGAATAGCTCATTTTTCAAAAGGCTCAATCATAACTTGAGGACATAAAGGAATTTCTTTGGTTTGATTGGGTTGGCCCATTTGCTGACATTTATCACATCGCTTGACATATTGTTTGGCATCCTTAAATGAGGAGGGCCAAAAATAGCCAACTCATAACATTTTGTATGCAGTTCGTTTATCAGCGAAGTGGCCTCCACGAGGTTCGTCATGAGAAAATTTTAAGATTTCAAATGCTTATTTCTCTCTTACACACCTTTGGATAATGAGTTCCGGCCCAGTGTAAAAGAGATCTCCTTGAACCCAAGAATATGTAGCAATTTTCTATATAATATTATGCTTTTCACAAGCATATAAGTGAGGTGGTGTCTTTCCGGTGACAAATAGTTAGCAATGTCAGGGAACCACCGAGATTCCTTTGACACAGAAAAAAAGATGTTCATCAGGGAAATCATCATCAACATGAATTACTTCACCAGGATTAGTTAATCTTGAAAGATATTCTGCTACTACGTTAGATTTTCATGGTCTATCAACAAAAGCAATATTAAATTCCTATAACAATAGTAACCACTTAGTCACTCTACCGCTAGTTAATGGTTTATTCATCAAATATTTTATTGCGGAATGATTAGTATGCACAAATACTTCATACCCTGTAATGTAGTGTCTCAATTTATTAATAGCAAAAATTACAGCTAAAAAATCTTTCTCAGTAATTGTGTAGTTTAGT
Organism: Pinus albicaulis; assembly: GCA_034641835.2. Classification (NCBI taxonomy): domain Eukaryota; kingdom Viridiplantae; phylum Streptophyta; class Pinopsida; order Pinales; family Pinaceae; genus Pinus; species Pinus albicaulis. The sequence continues at coordinate 298,132,732 of CM076576.1, read as the reverse complement.
TCGGCGGGTGACAAGTTTTTGTTGATGAAGTAGATAACATAAGACTATTTTTCTTCTTCATGTTCTAAAGCTGCGCTAATGGCAGTGTCGGAGGCATCAGATGAAATATGAAATGGTAAGGACCAGTTTGGTCCTCTTAAAACTGGTGCCTGTAGTCGTTTTTACTTCAATGTCTCAAAGGACTATTGGCAAGTTGTGGGCCAAAAAAACTCACTATCCTTAGCTAAAAGTGAGAAAAGGGGGGTAGTTATCCTAGAGAAGTTCTCAATGAATGTCATGTAGTAGCCCGCATGTCCTAGGAAACCTCTCACTTCCATTTGAGTTTTAGGTGCAGGAAGACTCATAATAATTTATTTCTTTGCGGGGTCAACATGGATACCTTTTTTAGAAATAAGATGGCCAAGAACTACTCTTGCCTTACACATTAATCTGCACTTTTTATCACTCAAGGCAAGATGAGCTTCTTGGAAACAAACAAGCACCTTTTCTAGCTTTTTGAGGGCCTCCTGAAGTGAATCACCAAACACAGAAAATTCATCCATATAGATTTCCACACACTCGAGGTCAGCAAAAATGCTCAGGACTGCCCTTTTAAAGGTAGTTGGTGCATCACATAGCCCAAAGGGAAGCACTCGGTTAGAAAATGTACCCCATGGACATGTAAAGATGGTTTTGTCTTGATCCTCGGGTGCGATCTTTATCTGGTTATAACCACTAAATCCATCTAAAAAAGAGGAGTACTTCTTACCAGCAAGGGTATCAAGGACTTGATCGATGAAAGGAAGGGGGAAGTAATCCTTAAGAGTGCCTTTGTTCAATTCTTTATATTCAATGCTGTTGATCAGCGGTTGTCATTGATGTCAGCCCAAGTAGCACCAGGGGCTACCCCAATATTGCATGGGAAATTTGACCTACCAAATTACTATATTCTAGGTCAAGAATGCTTTTGATGGTTTCTTCTTGTCGAGATGTTTCCATTGATATATGGCACTCCATGTAATTCTTCACGGTTTGAGAGATATTCATGTTTGAAGTTTGTAACCCCAATTAGTGGGCTAAAACCCCATGGGGTTGTGGCATGGGTCTTTGAAAAGTAAATAATTAATATTTTTTAAGCTCCTAAAAGCCCTCCCACGTTCACTTGTTGAATCCCCTCTCAACCTAAGCATTTATATAAATTGTGATCCTCATATCCTCCTTATGTGGGGATTTCACTATCAGAAACAGGTCATCGTGGATTTTTCACTCGAACTTATTTTCTACAAAGGTTCAAAAGCTGAAATTTTTATGAGGTGAAGCTGAAATCTTAAGGAATCTCTTGTAAAAATTTTAGATCAAGGTGCGCAACATTTTCGGAGATATGATCTGTGGAAATCAGTGTTTTTCCAGGATCCTGAAATTCATCTCAAAGAAGTGAGCTTGGGAAAATTGTCATAACTCACTCTCTGAGTATCGGATTGGAATTTTGTAAAAACTGGTAGATAGTGAACAGACTGTAGTATTTTCTCTATCAATTTCAGAGACGAATGAAGAAACAGTGGCACGTGGCATTCCGTACAAGTTAGCTCTACTAAAACAGTACATAATTAGGGCATTGTGAGAGATTGGGCATAACTCATTCTTGAAGAATCCAAATTGGGTCAGACTTGTAGCATTGGAAAGAATACTTAGAGGAATACTATAGGCCCGAAAATCACATATTGGGGATAATAGAGATACACCAGATTCAATATAGAGCTCCTAGAAGGCAAGAAAAAGCTAGATCATGTGTTGTCAAGGGCTGCAAAGGACCATAATTTCTAGGGAAGCAAAGCAAAGCAAAGCAAGGTGCAGCAGAGAATAGCATGAAAAGAGCAATAATTAAGGTACAGAACAACAACAAGAAGTTCATCACATGAAGTCTTCAAGTGGGAAACACTGCATACAGTCACTGTAAAGGTATCATTGTACTAAGTCATTGTAAATACATTATTGTAAAAATTGTACTAGTATCTATCTGCCAAGAGTTGAAGAGGCAGTGTCGAGAGGTCTAGGATCATCATTAGGTGGTTGTGTCATAGTTGCGGTTATGGTCTAGTGTGTCTTCTTCTTCTACATCATTCTATATCATTTTAAAGTGGACCATTGTTCCTGGTATGGGAGTCCATTCTTCTTTTATTCTTTTATACGGTGTTAGGGTGGTGCTACGGTGAGTTGTAGCTTATTGGGTGTTGGGGCATCCATTCAGTTGACTACTAAAGAATCTCAGGCGTTGGAGCGTCCATCCAGTGGGAGTTGGATAAGAGTGTTTTTCTAGATTCTAAGAAGTTGGAGCTTTATTTTCAATTCGAGTTGAATATTAAAGAATTATTAGAAAATCATTAGGTGGTTTTTGTCCCAGAGTGGATTTCCACCTTAAAAAATGTGTGCATTTGTGTTCCTTTTGTTTACTGCTATCATTGTACAAACTCTGATAATAATTGAAGATTAACTAATGCTCTAATCGAAAGGAATACTAATTCACCCCCCCCCCCCCCCTCCCCTCTCAGTATTTCCAACAAATGCAAACGCACCATCTCCCATCTTTTTTCGGGACTAACACAATTGGGGAGACCCACTGGCTGTCAGAAATAGGATAGATAAAATCAACATCCATGAGTTTTTGTGATTCTTCTTTTAAAACATCTCTTAGAGCTGGGTTCAAATTCATTTCTGGTTGTCGGACAGGTCGGGCTCCATCATGAATATAGATGTGGTGAGTACAAGTTTTAGGAGGGATGCCTTTCATATCTTCGTAACCCCATGCAAAGGCATCAAGATGGTTTCACAACAAATTCACAAGCTTCTCTTGCTGGGATGAATCCAAGTTTGAACTGATATGCAAATATTTTCCCAGATTGATCTCAACAAGATGTTGGAAATGTTGTCATTGATGGCAAAGGAGGCAGCAGAGGCAGAGATAGGAAAAGGACAACAACAGAAGCAAAGGAGAAGATAGCAGGTCTTTGGTGAATGGTATAGTAACATTTACAGGGAGCATGAGAAGAACAGAGGGAGAGTTTATTTACAGTGACAGGGTAGCAAAAAGAGAGGCAGAGACAGAGAAAGGAGGCAGAACCAGAGGAGGCAGAGCAACAGAGGCAGAGGCAGAGATGAAACAGTTGGGCAGTAGAGGCAGAGGTAGAGTCGTTAACAAACAGTGAAATGATCAAGCAGAGACGGAACGCTGAGGGAAATGGAGCCAAGTGTTTAGCAGTAAAAACCTAATGAAGTCGGGTATTAAACCTTATGGTAGCGCTGAATTAACATAATAATGAAACAAGGTTTACATATTAAAAAGCGCTGAAGAAATAAGTTTATATGTATAAACTGATATATTAAACGCTGAAGAAATAAGTTGAACAGAGATTATATGTATATGTATATAACGAAGGCACGAAGTTTTTGTTGGAGCAGAACCATGACTATAAGTGGAACCCCAAACATGAACAGTAAAATCGGAGGGCCACAAAACCAGTGGGTTCGGGTGAGAATTGAAGTGGTAAGCTGTATTACCAAAATGAACGTGATACATGTCATTGAAGGACACGTGTCCTCAGGTGGTTTCCAAATACAACCTTTTTCGTGTGATTTTGGAGAATTATGCAGCGAGCATTTAAGTTGCGTGATATTGCACGTCGTCCATTGGATGGGGGTCCAAAGCTCAGTTGGTGCGCGAGAGCAAATTGACCGTCTGATCAAAGGTGAAGGTGCAGGGAAGAGAACCAAGGTTGTGGGTCCTACATTCAGAGCTGTGGAGCCAAAGTACTATGTGAATGACTGTGTATTCCATGTTATGAAAGTTAATAAACAGGCGGAGGTTATAAATTATATTGATATATGTTGATACATATGATGGGCCGAATGCAGGTTGAATTAGATGGTAAAGAGTTCACATATACGTTAAGTGCGTGGGTTTATTATAAGGTACATAATGAATTGAACGGGGGAGTTATATATGTCCATATATTATAATTGATATGCAAGTCACCAAAGGAGTGCTACATATGATGGTTAGCATATAGTTGTATGCTGTGGGCCCGAGCGCTTTTCACACGAAGTCAGGGTTTGTTAACTATTGCAATATAAATATGCTACATGGATAAGGTTATACTGGGAAGCGGAAGCATTAATCAAACTATGGAACCCGAGAGGTTATATATATATATATATATATATATATATATATATATTAGTGCTGGGCTTATGTCTAAGTCCAAGACTTAATATAATGTTGACAGAAGATATTGTGTGTGTGTAGGGTGGGACCCCGCTACATAAAATTCCGAGAATCATAACCCAAGCTGGAGGATAAATTAAAGATGAAGCGGAAAGTTTATATATATGCAGCGCCTTACATATGTTGCACTTTATATACAAAGGACCAAAACATATATATGTATTTATATGTAGCGCTCTATGGTTCGAGTTAAAACAAACAAAGTCTTATATTGTGGGACCCTCACCAATCGCATCGGAGAAAAGTTGGCAGCGGAACATGTTAACAAAATATTGCGATTGCGATGAGGATGCGGACCCGATGAGCTTATGAACTGTGATTCATACATGCTTAAGTTCTGACATCAAAGTAGGCCATCACATCGAAAAGAAGCAGAACATCGGAGCACTATATTGAAAGCTGTGATTGCGATGATCGCATCGGGTCCTTCGCAAATGCATCAATCGCAATCGGAAGTATTCAATTACGATTAATCGCATCAGCACAATAAAGTGCAGTGAACAGTGAATCATCGGATCAGAGTGATCACATCGGAGCATCGGAGCATCGGATTATCGAAAATCACAACTAAAAGTTGCGATTGCGATTAATCACAATCAGAAGAATTCAGGAGGTGACTCATCGCATCGGAGAATAAAGCAAGCTTGGCGGGTGGGCCTGAAAGGGCATTTTAAGTATTAAATTTTTTTTATTTAAGTTCTCCGTGAGTTGATTTGCGATACAAAAGGGGTAGTTTATATCTTAAAAACACTTCATTATCACGCCGAGAGTTAAATTGCGATATATGAAAAGCGCAGTTACATATGTATGGCAGTTACACTGCAATAGTGAATAGGAAATCAAACAGAGCCGAAAGGGACAAACATAGTCACAAAAAAGACAAACACAGTGATCCAAAACTGAATAATTTGATTTGTAATCCTCATTGTAACTGAATGTATACGTTTTTGATTGGTTTATATTGTTTGTGATGCATTGGCAAGTCTCCGGAAGAATACAAAATTCCCACTGTAATATTAAAATTAGTACATACAACTATATTTTTCTGAGTGAGCTGGAAAAGAAATGAGAAGGCAGAAGGCTAAGAGGTATGGTTATCCATTTCAAATTCCCTGAGGAAAAAAAACATTCATAAGAAAATCTCTATAAATAATATCATCTTGATATGCATAGAGAGGTTAGAGAGAGTAAGTATAGAGAATGCAGAGTATGGAAAGTTGAGGCAAAGAAGATAAGGAAGAGAGGAGCAGAAAGAGATGCTACAGAACAGAGCTAATATCTGAGGTAAATCAGCAAACATTTATTTTGATAAATTGAGGAAGTGGGAGCTTCCCTATCAATTTGAAGCTTGATAGTTGTCAGTTGTAGCTGACTGAGGTTGGAGCCTCATGCAGGTTGGTGCCTGCAGAAAACCAGTGGTGAGAGGGAGTTGGAGCTTGCCTTTGCATCACAAAAATAATAAGATGTGGTTTTCTCCCTTTATGGGTTTCCACTTATATCTGCTGTCTCTATGTGTGTTTCCTATGTGTTGATATGATCTACCCAATCTGCTTAATGTTTGCTGCTCTCATAATAAATTTGGTGTTGTTGAACCCTTAGTTAAACTGAGAGGGGAGGGTGAATCAGTTTAACACATACATGGACTTTTAAAACTTTTCCCTTAAAACTTATTTACACCTTCATTTCATGATCAAATTAATATGTGAGCAATCTTAATTTGTGAGCAGCAAGTATCAAGCAGATTTGTTTATGTAACAACAGTCTTAATATGTAAGCAACATGTATTAAGCAGATTAGATAAACAAATCAACACATAGAAATCATGCACAGAGACACCAGATATAAGTGGAAACCCATAAAGGGAGAAAACCACATCTTATTATTGTTGTGATGCAAAGGCAAGCTCCAACTCCCTCTCACCACTGATTTTCTGTAGGCACCAACCTACAGGAGGCTCCTACCTCAATTCTGCAAGCTACAACTTGCAAGGAAGCTCCAACTCCCATCAAATTTCTGCAGGCACCAACCTACAGGAGGCTCCAACCTCAGTCAGCTACAACTGACATTTTATCAAGCTACAACTTGATGTGGAAGCACCAACTCCCATCTATTTTCTGCAGGCACCAACCTACAGGAGGCTCCTACCTCAGCCAGCTACAACTGACATCTATAAAGCTACAACTTCCATACTCTTTCAAAAGAAAACACTTGCTGATTTACCTTGGATATCAACTCTGTTCTGTACCATCTTCACTGTTGTGCATCAGTCTTCATATCTGTCTTATATTATCTCTACATCTTCTTGGATTCTATATTAGCTCCACCTTCTTCTCTGCTCAGCTCCTTCTTCTTCTCCGCTTCACTGCTTTATTTCTGCATTCTCTAACTTCTCTGCATCTCGGTCTGCTCCTCCTTCTTCTTATCTTTTCTGCCTCAATTCCGCATTCTCCAACCTCACTCTCTCTAACCTCTTGCAGCTTTCTTATTTTCTTCAACTTTCTTCAATTCTGCTGCACACTCTCTTCTTCTCTCATTCTGTTTCGTCAACCTTCTCCCCTTGGATATTACCCTGTTTTATACAAAAATAGCTTCATGGCTGTTTGTATTCTACTGGGAATTCGAAATGGACAGCCATGTCTCTTTGCCTTCTGCCTTCTCATCTCTTTTATCCGCTCATTCAGAAAATATAACTATAGGTACCAATTTAACATGTCAGTGGGATATTTCTTTTTCCTTTGGATACTTGCCTTTGCATCACAAACAATATAAAACAAAATCATTTACATTCAATTACAATGAAAACTCCAGCTCACTCATTTAGCCTCTTGGCTCGCTGCGCATTTGTCTTTTCTTTGACTGTGTCTTTGTCCCTTTCAGCTATGTTTGTTTCCTTATTCACTGTCACAGGGTAACGGCCATATGTCATACATATGTAACTGTGCTTTTTATATCAAGCTAATTGATTCTCGGCACAATAATAAAAAGACGTTTTGATATGTGCACTGTCGTGGTGTAACTGTTATGCATCTGTAACAACGCCTTTTATATATAACACAACTTCAGCTCTCGGCATAATAGTAAAAGCTTGTTTAACATATAAAATGCCCTTTCAGGCCCACCATCCGAACTTTGTTTTGTGCTCCGATGCGATGAGTCTCCTCTGATGATTTCCGATTGCGATTACACCCTTTACGATTGTTCCGATGCGATTAATCGCAATCGCAAACTTCATTGGTATGTTCCACTGCTCAGCCTTCATGCCGATGCGATGGCCCCACACTGCATATATATATATATGTGTGTGTGTGTGTGTTCTCCAAAGGAATGCAAAGACCCATGAATTCACTTTGGCGAATGCCCAGCACGCACCTCATTTTCTATAAGTTTCGACTTTAGCACAATATATAAATATATCACCATGTATGCATATTCCCCGAGTCAAGCGTTATAAACATTAATATAAGGGGTCGATTCCATTTAATCAATAGTATATCATATATCTAGGCCCACTTGCCACGCTTTCCGATGCTATACATTACTCCTCGACTTCTTCCGATTGCGATTGATCGCAATCGAAATTTCCATTTGAATGTATCGACATTCCAATGCTCCGATGCTCCGATTCCGATGATTCACTGTTCACTCAATTGTGTCGATGCGATGAGTCGCAATTGAATTCTTTTGATTGCGATTAGATCCTTTGCGATGGTTGCAATGCGATTAATCGCAATCGCAACTTTCAATATTATGCTCCGATGTTCTTCCCCTACTCCGATGCAATGCGATGCGATTACTCCGATTGCGATTAATCGCAATCGCAACTTGTAGTTGCATGTTCCGATATTCCTATGCTTCGATTCTCCGATGCGATTAGGCCAGAATTCAAACACATATCAATTATGGTTCATTGATCCATCGGGTCCAGACTTTCATCGCAATCACAACTCTTTGTTTACATGTTCCGCTGCACAGTTTTTCTCCGATGCGATTGGGAAAGGGTGCCACCTTATGGTACTTTGGTTCTTTCGATCATAAAGCACTCCACTTATATAAAGCATTGCATATATATATGCTGCCGCTTCCACCTTTAGTGTAACCTCCAGCTTGGGAATGATTCTCGGAATAATATTTATATATGTATACATTGCCGCTTGGGTTAAGATTCCCGGAATTATTTTTATGTATCCTCCCGCCTGGGTTACGATTCCCGGAATGAGGTTTATATATATATACTTTGCCGCTTGGTTCACGATTCTCAGAATTTTATATATATATCCTCCAGCTTGGGTAACAGTTCCCAGAATTCAGGTTTAGTGTATCTACCAGCTGGGGTAGTGATTATCAGAATAACGGCTCTGCCTCTGCTTCTGCCTTGCTGTGATAACGGCTCTGCCTCTATCTCTGCCTTTCTGCGATAATGGCTCTGCCTCTGTCTCTGCCTTTGCTTTTCTGCTTCTGCCTTTGCTGCTTCTGCCTCTGCTTTCGCTGTACCTCTGCTGCTCGACCTCTGCCTCTGTCTTCGCTGTACCTCTGCTGCTCGACCTCTACCTCTACCTTCACTGTAAATTTTACTTGATGTCTTCTGCTGCTGTTCTTTGCCTATCTTTGCATCTGCTGCCTTCTTTGTTTGTCTCTGTCTTTTCTGCCTCTACTGCTCAACCTATGCCTATCTCTGCCTCTATTGCTCGACCTCTGCCTTCGCTGTGCAATTCCCTAACATATTTTAATTAAAAAACACCACTTCCACTATTTCTTTATATGATTCCGCTTACTCCTGACTATTCGACATTACAATTAATGCACAACATATTCAATCTTGTTTGACATTTGCTTCCTCTGCTCCTTGACTGATGCTGCTCCTTACTTAGCTTTTTTCTGCCTCTGCTACCTCTCTGCTGCCTCTGTTCCCCGTCTTCTACTTTGCCTTATTGCTGGTTCAGGTGCTGCTCCTTTGTGCTCCTTTGCCATCAATGACAACATTTCCAACAGTCTCCCCCTTTGGCATTGATGGCAACACATCCACCAATAATCCAATGCTTCCTCTATCTATCTGCTTTTCCTCCCCCTTTGACATCAATGGCAAAGGGTTGCACATATTCTCAGTGTAAATTCTATCTCTGCATTTCCTCTCTCTGAGATGTGTTTAGGCCTTCTTCTTCTGACTTTGTACCCTGCTGCTCCAAACTAGTGTAAAAGAGTTGTTGAGAGAACACTTTTGAGGATTATTGATCTTGAATGTACACTACAAGTTGATACAATCCCAAGGCACTGACTCCTGTCACTTGTATAAAGCTGAAAGTGAGGATAATGACACTTCATAGAACACATTGCACCAGCTTTATCTAATCAGAGATGCATCATTGGATTAAGCCTAAAATACTGAGAATGCTTCAAATATACTTTAGTCTCTATATGATGTAGTGCGCCAATACATTTCTGGTGAGGAAGATTGTGGATGGAATATGTCTTCTTCTACAATACTCATCTGTAGTACAACATTTTTTCAATTGTGATGAAGCCAATATGTCTTTTATAGTTGTGGTTCACTTTTCTTGCCTGTTGGTTATGATTTGAGCTAGGATGCTGATAATAATATTACACTTAATAGCTGCAGGTCCTTGTTACTGATATGATCAATGAATCAACCAGAATTTTATCTAAGAGATCAAATGCTTTTACTGCTTGCATAATGTACTTTCAAAACAAAACCTTGAGGTAGGATACATTCAATGTATTTGTCAATCTCACTTATCAACCATGCAATTCATTTATGACATAAGGAGGTATGTATGTCAGTAATCAATCTCTCTTTAAAGGTTGATTACCAGCAAATCCTTTGCGCTGAAGTAGTATTTAGAAAAAAAAAATTTGAGCTTCAGATGGCAATCACAGCTAGTCCTTTATTCTTCAGATACTTTGACTGTTCTATCAGGATGAACTTCCACACGAGCATATTCAAAATGTTTAATTGAAAACTTAGCAAACAGACTTCACACTGTTTTGTAACTGATCTTAAGAAAGAGGCCTTGAAGATATATATGTACCAAATTCAGGAAGGCAAGCAATTATATATATAGAAGAAGATATTGCTTCAGTGCTCAATATACTACTTCAAGTGTAAGCAAGATAATGTTATTTTTGCTCTGCTACTGAACTTTTCATGTTGAATGCAGATAATACTGGGAATATTACCTTGAGGTTCTTTTGCCATAGTTATTTGATCCTGTGGACCTATATCATACTGCTGCTCCACTGATAATGCTTGGTAATCTGTTGATAAGCATGCTGCTTGTACCTAAACACCAATTGATATTACTTTGATAAACCATGCAGAGGTTTCACTTCAGCTTGCACATTTACCCATAATTAATACATCCTTCATAAATTCTATTATTGAGCTCTCCACTGTTTTCAACAACAATCATCAATATACTGAATCTGATCTTGGCCTCATTAATCTTTTTCTTTTTCTGTCATTTTGTTCAGAGGAAGTCACAACATTTTCTTTTCTAGGACTGCTCCAGAACCATTGCTGCTTTACATACAATTCAATTGTTCTAACATAGTGATCTTAGGGAAGACATATTCAATTTATTTCCTATGACTCTTCATGGGCAGATCACTCAGAAATTTATCACTTACTTGACTGTACTCCTCCAAGGGGACTTTTCATAGATGAGTGATGTAATGATATTAATGATGACATGCACTTTTCTTACTCATTCTTCTTAATGTGATTCATTGACAATTCTAGCAATATGATGCACAATGTGATCATCATTTAAGGTGTTGATGTTTTCTTTCTATTACCATGGCTTCTTGTTGCCTTCTCTTCTTCCATCAATCTGTCAGCTAATTAAAACATCAGATAATCTTCTTCCTCTATAGTTCTCTATTAGAGGAATTTCCTTTCACTTCTTGATCTCATAGTTGTTCTCATTTCATGGAGCTCTTCTTAGACTACTTTTTGTGGGGACTACATATGAACTGCTCTCCCCCCAGGATGTTGCTTCATATTTATCACTGGTTGGATATTTTCTTTGTTTCCTAGAGCAGCTCCCCCTAAGACTAGGATGTATTCATTATGTTATGGAGACAACAGGCTCCCCCTTTCTCTTTTCCTTCCATACTCTATTGGGGTTCATCATAATGTCTGCACTCCTTTCCGATTCATAGTTTTGTTTGATTGGATTGGACTTCATCATCTGTCTGGAGTTCTTTAATATATATGGAAGTTTACAGTATTTTTCTTTGTGACCACGCTTAAGGCATACATAACATCTTATTTTACCAAGGTGCATTTGAGCTGATGTATAAAATTTTGTTCCTCTTCTTGAATACATTTTACAATCAACAATTTTATGTCCAAAATTATTGCATGCATAACAATAGCCATGGAAATGATTTTTGTACCTGGTGAAAGATTGTCTTGTCCATTTTCTTGCTTGAGGGGTTCCTCTCTTTTGCTGCATCCTTTGCTGGTTGGACTGGATTGGCTTTGTCTTACAATATGCTGCATTATGTCCTGGTTTATGACAAGAGAAACATGTGTTATTTTTCATAGGAGGGAGGAACCTCCTTTGACATCTTCCGAATTTGTTCAATTCATCCTTAGGAGCATATGAGCCTTTAGCAGTTGATTGTTTCATCTTCTCATTCTCTGTTCTTTCATGTTGCTGCTTGATTCTATTTGTTTCTCTGCAACTCATGTTCTTGATTCTCTGTTCTTTCATGTTGCTGCTTGATTCTGTTTGTTTCTTTACAAATCTTGTTCTTGTTGGCTTCTTCTTCTGTGGGAATCTTCTGAGCTACTTCATTTTCCTTTACAGCTTTTAAAAAGATGATTTTCTTGTTATCTTCTGCCTTGGACTTACTAGTTTCTCCTTCATATCCTATCCCAGTATTTATGAGAGGTGACCTTTGTGCATTTATAATCTAGTGCAACTTTCCAAAGCCTTTCATTAGAGGTGTATTCATTAATAGTTCTCTTTGGGATTTTTATAAGTTCTTTCTTAGGCTCACTACTTCTTCTTCCAATCTTTCACATTCCTGACTTTTCTCTCTCATTTGTTGCAGCAGAGTGTCTTCTACTTTCTTTGCCTCTTCAGGCCAATAATTTATTTCCTATCTTCATATTCTCTCTCATCACATATTTGTACCACTGTCTTAAGGTCTTTTTTTTCATTCTTCAATCTTTCTATTTCAGTCAGAGCAATGCCAAGTTTGGCTTTTTCTTTAGCTGTAATTTCTTCATGGTTCTTACTACCATTCACACTAGCAGGTACTTCATTTGTTTAAACATTTTCTTTTTGACATGAATTTTCTTCTTCTTAATTTTATTCTCCTTCTTGACAATGCAATCCTCTGTGTCTACTCCGTGCATGAAATTCAATTTGTCCCAAATTTCATTTGCAGAGTCTAGATCCATTATCAACTCAAATTCCTTGTTATGAAGACTGTTATATATCACACATTTTTCCTTGGCATTCCTCTGTTGTTCTTTCACCGTGGGAGAGTTTGTGTAGTAACCATCACAAACAATCTTCCATACCTCAAGTTCATCAACCATTAAACCTGTTTTAACCTTATCTCTCCATTCAGGAAAGTTTGATGTATTTAACATAGGTGCATTTTGATAGTCCATGACTCAACCAGATCTCCTTCAAGCTATTTAGCTTACACCAAAGGAACCGGCTCTGATACCAATTGTTGAACCCTTAGTTAAACTGAGAGGGGGGGGGTGAATCAGTTTAACACATTCATGGACTTTTAAAACATTTCATTAAACTTTATTAACACCTTCATTTCATGATCGACATAATGTGTGACAATCTTTATTTGTGAGCAGCAATTAATCAGCAGATTAGATAATGTACCAGCAGTCTTAATATGTTAGCAGCAAGTATTAGCAGAATAGATATACCATATCAAAACATAGACATCATGCACATAGACACCATATATAAGTGGAAACCCATAAAGGGAGAAAACCACATCTTATTATTGTTGTGATGCAAAGGCAAGCTCCTAATCCCTCTCACCACTGATTTTCTGTAGGCACCAACCTACAGGAGGCTCCTACCTCAATTCTGCAAGCTACAACTTGCAAGGAAGCTCCAACTCCCATCAATTTTCTGCAAGCACCAACCTACAGGAGGCTCCAACCTCAATCAGCTACAACTGACACTTTATCAAGCTACAACTTGATGTGGAAGCACCAACTCCCATCTATTTTCTGCAGGCTACAACCTACAGGAGGCTCCTACCTCAATCAGCTACAACTGACATCTATCAAGCTACAACTTGATAGGGAAGCTCCAACTTCCTTACTCTTTCAAAGAAAAACAAACACTTGTTGATTTACCTTGGATATCAGCTCTGTTCTGTACCATCTTCACTACTGTGCATCAGTCTTCATATCTGCCTTGTATCATTTCTGCATCTTCTCAGATTCACTATCAGCTCCTCCTTCTTCTCTGCTCAGCTCCTCCTTCTTCTCTGCCTCACTGCTTTATTTCTGCCATTCTCTAACTTCTCTGCATCTCGTTCTACTCCTCCTTCTTCTTATCTTTTCTGCCTTAATCTTCTGTACTTTTCATTCTCTAACTTCACTCTCTCCAACCTCTTGCAGCTTTCTTATTTTATTCAACTCTCTTCAATTCTACTGCACACTCTCTTCTTCTCTCACTCTATTTTCGTCAACCTTCTCCCTTTGGATATTACCCTGTTTTATACAAAATAGCTTCATGGTTGTTTGTATTCTACTAGGAATTTGAAATGGACAGCCATGTCTCTTTGCCTTCTGCCTTCTCATTTCTTTTCCAGCTCACTCAGAAAAATGTAACTGTAGGTGCTCATTTTAATCTAATAGTGGGATTTTGTTTTCTTCCTTTAGAGACTTGCCAATGCATCACAAACAATAAAAAATTCAATTACAATATTTACATTCACATATAATGAAAACTTCAGCTCAACTCATTTAGTCTTTTGGATAGTTGTGCATTTGTATTTTCTTTGACTGTGTTTGTCCCTTTCTTTCCTCTGTATGCCTTTCTGTCCTCTGCTGTGGTGTAACTGCTGCCTTTTAAATATAGGCATGTTCCAACGCCTTTCATACAATAAGTTTCTTGTTGATGTGGAAGTTCCGCAAGCGGAACATACATACATCGCAATTGTTTTATATAAAGAATCGCCCTCTACCTTGAGCCAAGGCCCATGGGTCCACAGACCACGTGGCATATTTTAATACCATTGCAACCATCGTTTTATATTTATGACAGCTCTTTTATATATATATAACCCAACTTTCATTACACTAATTGCCTTTTAATATGTCTTTAAATCAATTCTCGGCGTATATAATAAAACCTTTTTAAAACATATAAAAACTCCTTCTGGGCCCACTTGCCACGCTTCCCGATGCAATATATTTCTCCTCCAATTGCGATTGATTGCTCCTACTCCGATTGCGATTGACCACTTTTCATTTTGAAATTCCGATGCGATGAATCGCAATTGAAATCTTCCAATTGCGATTGGGTCCTTTGTGATTGTTCCGATTGCGATTGATCGCAATCGCGACTCGAATACTCCGATGCAATTGACCACTCCTGCTCCGATTGCGATTGGTCACTGTTCACTGTTCTTTGCCGATGCGATTGGAACTCAAACACTTATTAATCATAGTTCATAATCCCATCTAGTCCGGGCTTCAATCGCAATCGCAAGTCTTTTAATATATGTTCCGACGGTCTGTTTCTTTCCAATGCGATTAGGCCGAAATTCAAAATTATAAAAACATAACTTATAGACCCATCGGGTCCGGAAATTAATCGCAATCGCAAGTTCCTGTATGGACGTTCCGATCCCTTTATATTCTCCGATGTGATTAGATTGGTCCGATGCGATCATAACGGACTTCAAATACTTTTTACTCATGGTTTATAAGCCCATCGGGTCCGAGCTTCAATCACAATCGCAACCCTTTTGTTGCATGTTCCGATGCCCTGCTTAAATCCAATGCGATTGGAACTGGACTTCAACCACTTGTTAAACATGATTTATAGACCCATCGGGTCCAGACTTCCAATCGCAATCGCAAACCTTTTGTTGCATGTTCCGATGCCCTGCTTAAATCCGATGCGATTGGGAAGGGTCCCACCTTATATTACTTCGTTTCCTTATTTATAAAGCGCTCCACTTATATATATTTATGCTTTGACCTTTGTTTATATGAAGAGCTGCATATATATGTAATGTATTGCATATATACTCCAACGTGGGTAGCGATTCCCGGAATGAGATTTATATATCCTCCGGCTGAGTAATGATTCTCGGAATTTACTGCTCTGCCTCTGCCTCTGCTGCTTCTGTCGCTCTGCCTCTGCTGTGCTAATGCTTCTGCTGCTCGACCACTTCACTGCCTCTGTATTCGTTGCCTCTGTCTCCACTGCTCGACCATTTCACTGCCTCCATATTTGCTTCTTCCTTTGCCTGTCTCTCTCTTTGCTGTTTCTGTTGGTCTCTTTGCTGCCTCAGTTCCTTATCTGCCTTGCTTCCTTTTTTCGCTTCTTTGTTGCCTCTGCTACTTCTTTATCTCTTCAATCAAATTCTATGCCATATAAACTCAATTAATGAATAATTTCTCAATAATTCATCTGCAAACTGTATTGAACTCCTAATTCATAAATGGACCTCTGTATTACACTCCTTTAGGCCCTTTCAACTCCACTTCTCTGTCTCTAATTCCTCTGTTGCTTCTGCTTCAATTCCTCTGTTTCATCTACTGCCTCTACTACCTCTCTGTCTCTTTTGGATAGTTTAGGTGCTGCTCCTATATTTACCTTTTCCATCAATGACAACATTTCCAACAATCTCCATTTCCAACACATATCACCTCTGAAACTTTCTTATTTTAAGACCTTGTATGTTGCTTCATCAAGGGTCTCTCTCAGTCAACATTATAGGGAGATCTTGTCATGATAGTAGGGATAAATCTTCTCATCTCTAGACTTGTTTTAAGTTTAAATCATCACAGTGTGGAGGTTCTGAAGGCATACCCAAATATTTTCCACTGACTATATTGAGAGTTGACTTGACATAAAGACCTTGTAAGACAAAGCATAGTTCCTTGAGCATAGATGTGCAAGTACATGTGACCTTATATTAGCTACAACACTAGGATTATTGATGCAAGCTGTAGAACTATCTCTATGGCAATCATTATATATATGTAATGAATTATACAGTGTCCTAGAACCAAAGTAATGTGACAGACTTAAGTCTGAAGCTTGAATTGATGATCTATGAACAGTGATAGCAAAACTTTGGTGAACTGATACACATTTAGTGACTTGATACATTGAATAGTGAAATGAAAAGGACTGTGACAATAACAGCATATGAGCTAATTGACTTGACACACATTAACACAATGATATTGTAACTCGACAACTAGAGTGAAAAATGATTAGGATGCAACAACTAGGTATATGATGAGCCTTACTAATAATTGTGACTTGACTTGATGTTGGGTACAACTCTCAGTATAATAGTGATGATTGAACTGAATGTAACAGTGACATGACATTTGACATAGAAACTTGACATAGAAACGGTGGCATAATGATTTGGCATATAAACTTGACTTTTAGATGACAAGAAACATTGTTTGACATAGTGAGCATTCTATGATGAGATACTTGACTTTGACTATACTTGACTATGACACTATATGACAGTGATGCACCTTGACTTTGACTTGACCCATAGATTGTGGTATATAAACCTGTGACAAGGATAACCTAGGAATTTGTACAAGTGATGACCTAGGGATTTGTAGTAATGACCTAGAAGGTGTATTATCATAATGACATGACTTTACGTGATAGCAAGTCTTTGAGGGCAATACCATCTTGTTGTACAACTTGTTGAAATGAAGATGGATAGAAAGGCTTGACCATCTTAGCGGAAGTAAAAAGACATATGTGGCTAGCTCTTCGTACAGAGAGCTTGAGAGCATGGGTAGCAAGTCATAGGGATGACCTGAGGCATCTTAGAGTATGTCATTACTAGACATTCGAGTTCAACATTTACAGTAGTACAAGGTGATTGGTTCAGTAATGTTTGGTAGCTAGTTAGAGAGCTATGAATGCTTATCTATTCGAGTGCAATGTAGTAATTCAATTGTGATGTGCAGTGACTGAATAATGATAGTCAGTTGAGCAGTGACAGTAATGTGCATTTATGTAGAGATTGATTTGGATAGTAGTATCGTAGTGATCAATTTGGGCAGTTTTGTGTCGTAATCAACTTGAGCAAGTTATACAGTGTTCAGTGGCTACCAATACATAACTTCTTCCTTACAATATTCTTATATTGATTCAAACAACAAGGGGATCAATCTTGAAAATTATGAAATGTTGTATGTTGTATCTTTAGAGTGGCAGGGTAGTGTTAGGGCAGGTCATAGCCTGCACAAGGCATTGTGGCGCCTTTAAATTGGGGTTGATAAAATACAAGGCGAAGAAGCATCCTTCCGAAAACAATAGGTACACAAAGTGTTGGGAAACTCGTCAAGTTGTGACCTGGTTTACAGGGCGTTGGGACATCCTTCAAGTTGTAAAAAGTTATTAGGGTTTAGTAGCATCCTACAAGTCGTAGCCTGTGAATTAGGGGGTTGGAGCCTCCTTTGGTTGTGGTTGAAAATTTGATGTAATTACTTTTCTTTTAAAGAGGAGAAGACAATTACTAATAAGTGTTTGGTGGTTTTTACCCCAAGCGGTTTTCCACCTCAAAATTTGCCCTTTATTTTATCTTTCTGCATTGTTGTATGGTGTTGTCTACTATTGATTATTGTTTATATAATAATAATTGAATATTAACTAACACTCTGAAAAAGATTAAAAAGTGATCATTTCTAGGAAATACTAATTGACCCCCCAACCCCCCCTCAATGTTTCCAACAATTGTTATCAGAGTTTGGTTCCTTCAGTAACAACTTAACTGCTAGAAGGCATATCTCAAATTACTGAGATGGGAAAATCCAAGAATAAAGTCCCCAAGCATTCAAAGGAAGTTTCAGGTACTATAACATTTGAAGAAAATCAATAGTGTGCACCAACTCTCGAATTTGATGAAGATATTACTGGATATGGGAATCCAAAATGGTAGTCCATCTAGAAGTTCATGATGTATGGCAATTTGTTGTGTCTAGAGACACATCTACCGACAAAGCTAAAAGGAACAATACGAAAGCCATGAATGTAATTTTTAATGTTTTGCAAGATCTTGTAAAAGCAAAAGTTGGTCAATGCTCAATGATCAAAATTCTTTGGGAAATGCTCCATAATATCTACTCAAAATTCTTTGTTAAAGGCTTCAAAACATCTACTCAGAAGTATGCAGGTCAAGATATAAATGTTGATAATCATGTGGATCTCGATATCAAGGAATCAAACCATGATGATAGTGAAGAAGTTGAGGAAATGAGTGAAGTGAGATCGAATTTCAAATGAAGTGGTCAACATAAAGGAACTCGAGTGAAAGAGGAAGAGAAAAAATTTTGGAAGCATAATTGGAAATAGGAAAAGGATGTGCCAGAAAACTCAATAAGAAGAATGAAGAATCCAAGAAAATAATTAGCAATATTAGTGTCGAGTTGGAAGAAGCCAAAAAGGTCGAAAATTCAAAATGGAAGAATACATAGAGAGAAAATCACACTCAAGAAAGAAGTTGATCAAAAGAAATAAGAACTTGATGTAACCACTACAGAGATTGGTAGGCTTAAAAAACAAGTACAAGCAGAAATTGAAAAGAAAGACTTGAAATGCTAATTGAAGGAATCTAGTCAGAGGAATGAAATTAAAGTTGATCAAAAGCAAAAAGGACTGGATACAACTATTGTAGAAATAGACAAGCTCGGGAAGGAAAATGGAAGGCAGAAGGAAAAAATACAAGTTCTCAACAGAGAAGAAAAAAATATCACTCTTTTGAAGCTAAAGGTAGAAGAGGCAGAAAAAAAAGGGAGATCTTGAAAAAATGGTTTCACGAAGATCTTGCTCAAAAGCAAAAAGAACTTGATGCAACGCTTAATGAGATCAACAAGCTCAAAGAAAAATACCAGCTACAAGTTATGGACATGACATATAATGAATTGACAAAAGGAGCAAGTAAGGCTTCAGTTGATGAAGGTACAAGTTCCACATCTTCACAAAGTGGGTTTGAAAAGAAGGTTGATCAAAGAAATGAACCAAAGAAGAATGTTGCAACTCCGAAGAATGATGCCAGAGCAATCAAGGACAAAGAACATCAAAAGACTACGACACCTCCTCCATAGAAGAATGAGTATAGAAAATCATTCAGGTACGTTCATCCATTTAATGGTTATTGTTTTTCATGTTCTAACTTTCGACATATGGCTAATGATTGTAAAGAAGTTGACAAGTACAATTATCAAGAACCAGCACCTCTGAATGAATCATCTAGTTACGCATGTTCATTTAATGGTTATTGTTTTTTATGTACTAACTATGGACATATGGCTAGGGATTGTGAAGTATTTGGCAGGTACCATCATCATCTACAAAGCAAGTTTGCAAGATCGCGAGACAAGATTCATGATGTATTTGTTAGCAGAAAAATCGTGTCAAATGGGTCAAGCATTGAATGTTTCAAATGGCATAACTATGGTCATATAGCTCGTGATTGCATATACCAAATGGAATCGCCTATGGAAAACATTAAATGCTTCAAGTGTCATAATTATGGGCACATGGCTCGAGATTGCAGGAACGAGAAGGTCTGGAAAAGGAAACATGTACAGGAAGATCAAGCAGATAAGAAGGTTTCTAATAATTATGCTTTTAGGATTTGTAGAAGAAAAATGTCATGAGGAATTAACAATTGCTTCAGATGATGACATGAGTCAAGAAGGTCCAACTGAGGAGTTGGGTGATACATTATTTTGAAAACCTTTACTTATTGACTCCTTGAATTTTGAAGAGGGGAATTCTATACATCAATGTGTGGCACAGGTCTACCATTGACAAACAAACATAATAATATCTAGATTAAATGATTGTGCCAGTAACATGTGGCACTAGATGTAGCTAGACTCAAGAAGCTGATGAAGAAGTTCACTCTCCCTAATGGGCAGTTGAAGCTTTGACTAATCTCTATATTAGAACCTTGGAAAATGGCCTAGTTTGTACCGAAATCTATTAAGGTTGGTATCTTGGCAGGTAGCCTAGATGATAGCTTGATCCCTGTTAGGGTTCGTAACTTGGCAGGTGGCCTAGATGGTACCTAGATCCTTGTTGGTATCTTGGCATGTAGCCTGGATAATACCTGGATCCTTGTTGAGTTAGTGTCTTCGCAGGTAGCCTAGATGACACTTGGATCTTGATTGAATTGGTGTCATGGCAAGGAGCCTAGATAACATCTGGATCCTAATTGAGTTGGGATCTTGACAGGTAGCATAGATGACACTTGGATCCTTGTTGAGTTGGTGTCCTGGCAGGGAACCTAGATGACACCTGAATCCCTATTGGGTTGGTACCTTGGCAGGGAACCTAGATGGTACCTAAATCCTTGGATGGATCGATACCTTGGTAGTTAGCCTAGATGGCATCAAGATCTCTAGAATTGTGTATGCTTACTATGATACTCTTCTTAGAACATCTCAACTTGAGGTCATCCTTGTATCATTTTTACAATTATGAATACCACCCTAGTTAAGAGGGAGTGTTGAGAAATGTAACTACACTCTGTCTTCATAATTGTTATTGTATATTTATTGTAAAAATGAAAAAGAAGAAAAAAATAATTTTTGAAGCATGGGTTTCATGCTCCTTTTTATTTATCAACTAGGTCAAGTATGTTCATCATGCTTCTAGGTTTTTCTTGAGTCAAAAGAGTCTGTGTTAACTGTATAAGACCCTTCTTGGGAATTTGTATCATAAAAGAAAAAATTATTTTTGTGTCAACATAGTATAAAGACCTTTATCACCAAGTCGACCTTTCCCAAGAGAAGTCGGCCTAGAAGAGGCATATTCGACCATTCAAGGGGGGTTATATATAGATGATGAATTAAACCTCCTTGTCACTCACTCAATTCACTCATTTGATCTACAATAAGAAGAAGAAAGAAGTATGAACATCAAAGAGAAGAAAAGTAAAAGGAAGGATGAAACCCTTATGTTTATGCTTGGAATCTCTCCCATGTGCAAAGCTAGGGTTTCTGAAATTCTGCTAGAGGTCGAAAATTGAAGGCCCGAAAAATCACAGCAGGCTAAAATATTGATTTGACCAAAGTGCAAAAGCTTGACTTTTGTTGACTTCAAGGAGGAATTGTTGAAGGGTCGACTTGGTGATTGGAGGAGATATTGACCTTGGTCTAGAGGTCTTGGTTGCCTCATTTTGATTTGGTACTATAAGAAGAAGAAGAGTTTGATTGGGTTTTCCCCTAGGAGAGGGATTTTTCCCTGGTTGACACCCTACATACTGTGTTCTTTGTTCTTGTTATCTTTATGTTCTTTTGATTTGATAGTTGTTTGATGAAAAGAAGACGAAAGAAGATATATAATTAAAGTCGTCACAAGCTATTATCAAAATAAGAAAATATTTTCTACCTTTTGGTTTTCTAACAATATCGAGCCTTGTAATAAAGTCTATGATCCATACAATTCATTTGGTGATGATAAATGAGACTTCAAGGCTAATTTATATAATTCGATGGGCTCTCCTTTTGTGAGGCCGACTTTTAAATTTAAGAGGGAACAACTTTAATTTGAATATAGCTCAATAATAATATTTAAATATATTTCTCTTTAAATTACTTGCCCACATATAACTTCCTTTGTATAATTTGAATTATTCTTTTGGGCAATATTGGCTTTCCTTGGGGCAATGGGGTTTCCCTTCAGGGAAATTCATCCTGAAGCTGCCCAAATTTCAACATCAAACATAAATATGTGCCATTGTATAATCAAGGTGGGTAGATGAAATATAGCAATGATACCTATGTAATAAATAAACATGTGTTATCTTTATATGCCCCATCTAATGTATCTTTCAAAATAACGAAACTTCAAAATGAGTAAAGATTTACAAAGATGTCACAAAAATGCTAATGAAGTGAAAACCTAGAACAATAAACACAACTTAGGGAAGAGGAACTCCAATCACTCAAGTGTAGCTCGAGTGGCTATGGGATGGAGCGTTATCCTCCTCACCTGGGTTCTATTCTCATAAGTGACATGTTGAACTCATAAAGAGTACATTGTTGTAATTCACTCGAGTCCCATTGTTGACCTGGCATTGTGCCCTAAAGAATCTACAGTTTAGCCTAAGTAACATCCTCGAAACAAGAGGAAGTGCCTAATAATTTTCCCTAGGATATATCAACTAAAAGATAGAATTACCAAAAAAAGAAAAACTCGAGGCTCAAGAAATAAATACAGTGGTATTTGAAGTGAAATCACAAGTGTTGAAATATTGAATCTATCAACCACTCAATCAATAAATTAAAAAATTGTATGAAATGCTAAATAATTTTTTCTTGAAACATCACTTTCATCATAATTAGATTATTTAAGACGCTATAAAAATTCAAGATTAAAAAAAAAATGTTGCATTTACTAGATTAAGAAAATGAAGACAAGTCGTTTAATATGCCAAAATCAAGCTTTCAAAATAGTTGCAAATTACAACCATGAATAAAAAATTTATAAGGATTATGCCAAACAAACATCACACCAAAAGCATATAGCATATATCCCTTTCAAGTTGAGGGGTTTAGCTCAACCAGTTGTTGCCAATGTTGTGGGGCATTTGCCTATTTCTATGTCGTAGGTCTCTGGTTCAAATCTCCCTGAGTAATGTGCACTAATCTAAACTACCAAGTTTACTCAGAATGCCATCCATGAATTTGGTAAACATCCCTTAGATTTCCTATAAAGCTTTCCTTGAAAAAACAATATCAAATGTACCTTGCAAAGCCCCATAAAGCTTTCCTTGGAAAGAAAAAATCAAATATTGCGTATATAACAAATATTTGTAAAAGATTCGGAAATGCTTGAATAAGCCAAATAAATATTCCCAGTAAACAATGAGCAATACTTGCTGAAGACACTCAAATCTGGTAAATTGTTGTGAAGATAAACATTGCTTATTAGTTGCACCCATCTCCAGCACTAATAAAAAATTTAAAATACATTTATTTCGTTCCAACAGAGAGATCTATAAATATATGGACAAATACAATAGAACGTGGTAGGTAACACCCCCTCTTTCTTTTTATTTTTCGTAAGATAGATTGTGTCTAAAGATCAAATGATTTTCTTTTCCTACTAATTATACATGACAAAACGTTCCAGGGTGTTCCAACATCCAAAATTGTCTTGAATTAAATGCCATCTAGAGCGGAAAGCGATTCCCTGAGCAATTGACGAGCCTCCTCCCTTCTCCTGCAATGAAATAATCTAGTTTTTCATCATTTCAATTCGGGGATAGGATACTGTAGTAATTTATGTCAGAATCGTCTACGCAAAACGTCCTATGTGTTTACAAGGGGAAACATAAGGTGTTCACGATGGAAAAACACAGGTGTTTACGGGACCAAAGATTATCAAAATTAAACTTGCCGGTTGGAAAAAACAATTCGATCCACTTATCAAAACAAATATTTAGAGCGACATGTAATGAGATCACATGACAGTTGAAATAAGGAAATATATAAAATAATTCAATTACACACAACTCTTTTATTTTCTATGTCAAATCACAGAACTTATTGCAACATAAAAGCAAGAAGTAACATGATTGTGTCATTTTGAGCAGACTTATAAGTTATTATCTAAGAACTGAAAAAATAAAAGGTTTTTCTGAAAGAACTTTTTAAGCTTCCTCCCCGTCCCTGTACAAAGAAGCAAGATGCCAAAAGATGAAAGAGAGACCATTCTTCTATTTGGCATGTCAACAAAATTTCTTCACAGTTATCCTCAAAGCACAGGGAACCCCATTCCGAATTTTGGTGCTATTGATGTATGGACATTGTTGTTTATGCAACAAAAATCTGCAAAGCTTATAAACCACGTACTCGCTATTATGCCTCTATGATGATGTTCAAAATATCTTATGTTGCAGCAACTCCAAATCCCATTTACCTCATGTCTTGATGCTATCTAGATCTGAAAATTAGGGCTCTGTGCTAAAAAATGAAACCCAAACTTCCATTTATACAATTAAAAGCAAAAAAAAAAAAGGTTTGTTTTGTCAATAATCAAAATTGATAACAAAATATCCATGATCAAATCGACTCTCAAGTTAAGAATGCTATGTTGAACCATTTTCTAGTACCTGTATGGGATAAATTTCATGATTATGAGATATAAATTGTGAGATGCAAGAAACAATGAAATGGTCACTTGTATTATCTTTTGGTTGCTCCATAATTGTTTTCACCTAGCTAGAGGAGCACTTCATGTGATGTGGACAGCTTGTGGTCCTCTAACCCCTTTGTTGTCTTTTGGTTGTCTTACATTTGAATTTTGGAGAGTTTGGTGGGTGTATGATTAGCCTCGGATCTAGTTATGATAACCCTCGGATCAGTGCTAGAGAGGTGCACCTTTGATGTGGTACTTTGCACAAAATCACAATTTGGCATCTTCTACAAGAGTGCACTTGTTGAGGATGGATGCTTGAGACATGTCAAGTGACAACCTCAGAGGAGAACATTATGCACCAAGAAGTTGGACATATAGCCTTAAAGCATTGGAGCCACCTTACACGTATACTAAGGATGAATGCTTGAGTTAAGAAGTCGTTGTTCGAGAATGCAACATTTTTCTTAGAGAAGCACTTGATATGTGGACACCTAAACTTGGAGAGCACACCACCTTAGGGGTTTGTACATACTACAAACCCTATTGTGACGTAAGGCATTCATGCTTAGTGTAGTGCTTCAGATAAGGGTTTATTGTTGACTTAACCTAAGGTTTTCTTGTGGACTTAGTCCATGTTTAATTGCTGGCCTCCCTCTATATATAAAAGGCGGAGAGTGTCTTTGTAATAAATCACTCGTAGAGGGCAATGTGTCTTAAAGATTGTTAGCTGGTGTGATGCTAGTGATGTGAAGGATTTTGGAAGGACATGTATTGGATAGTGCTTGTGAGATGCATGCACTAAGGTTCCTTAGCTTGTGCGATGCAAGTGAAAAGTGTGAAACTTGTGTGATGCAAGTGCTTGTGTTTGTAAAGTTGTGTGATGCTAGCATGTTGTTGAGCTTCTTTGTAAATTTTTGTAGATGTTCTATGCTTGATGCAACTTTACTTGTTATCCCAATATCAATCAGCAATCACATAAACAATAAAGTAAAATGCTGATAGAACATACCAGTAGATCGACAAAAGACAAGCCAGAAATATATAAGTGTGTTGGTGTGTTATAGCGGTCAATAGGATGCTTCAACCAGCAAAGTCTCAATATAGTCAGCCAACCAGAAGTGTCACACAACCCTCTAGGACAGCCAAAACAGTCAACCCAAAAGTCAACAGTCAATGCAAACAGCAGCAACAGCTAGGTCAACACAGCCAAGTCAAAGTCAACGTCCAGCCTCGGGAATAGTGCCAAAAAATGCAGATTTGGAAAATCAAAATTTTGGGAGAGTTTCAAGTCCGTTTGACCTTGCGTTGACCAAAGTCAACGCAAGCCAACGCTACTACAAAAACCCTAGGCTGAAAACAGAAAATTGCTGCTTGCTGAAATTTCCCACATGTCAAGAGAAGAGCCTCCAAGGTAATTGAACCAATCAGATGAGGAGAGAGAAATGTGTGAGAACGAGATGAGTGAAAATGTCCTCCAATGTTGACCAATATATATCAATCAATGAGGGTGTGTGACACAACTGCTTGGGCACAAAACCTTAAGGTTGACCTGCACATATTTTGAATAAATTCAAAATAAATGCTCTGCTCATCGGATCAAGATGATCTTTAGATCGATCTTGCACCTCTCTGTTGGAAATATTGTCATTGATGGCAAAGGAGGCAGCACTCAGGCAAAGGAGGCAGTGCTGAAGCAGAGGAAGGCAAAAGAAGCACAGTGAAAGCCATAGAGGCAGCAAGAAGAATGTCAGAGTGTAATAGTCGAATACAGAGGCAGAGCGACAGGAGCAGCAGGACAGACAAAGGAAGCAGTAAATAAAATGGAGGCAGCAAAGAAGCAAATGAAGACAGAGGAGTTATCACCGCTGTTATTCCAAGAATAGAGACAAGAACAGAGGCAGAGTGACAGAAGCAGAGACAGAGGCAGAGAGCAGTTACAAATTCCGAGAATCGCCCAACCCGGAGGACAGATATATAATTCCGAGAATCATACCCCAAGGCGGGCGTTACGCATATAATGCAAAACCAAATTCCGGGAATCGCACACTCCAACCAGCGTTATACAATATAATATAACACAAACATTATTCCGGGAATCGCACACTCCAGTGGCAATGTAATGCAAATAACACAGAAAATTTCGGGAATCGCTTAACCCCAAGCAGAAGGATACATAAAACAAATCTCATTCCGGGAATCGCTACCCACGCACGAGTATACATATATGTCTGTTATATTATGGAGCGCACAAAACAAAGTTTTATACGGTGGGACCCCTCCCCAATCGCAATCGGAGATTGCAAGGGCAGCGTAATATGTAACCTACAGGAAATTGCGATTGCGATGAGAATCCGGACCCGATGGGTCTATAAACCGCAATTGATAAGTCTCGGGACTTAAATAAACAGAGAATTTGCGAATACAATGAAGCCCAGAGCATATAACCAAAGGTCCAAGGTATATATATGAAGCGCACAAAACGAAGTTTAATATGGTGGGACCCCTTACCCAATCGCAATCGGAGATCGCAAGGGCAGCGGAACATCGCAACAGAAAGTTGCGATTGCGATTGAAATGGCGGACCCGATCCGGTTATAAGCAGGAGTTAATAGATGCAAATCGCATCCGTGTTCTGATCGCAATCGGAACTTTTCTATGATGCGCCCCGATTGCATTTGTTTGAAGTTCCGGACCCGATGGGTGAATAAACAGTGGTTAATACATATTTGAGTTACGGTCAAATCGCATCGGCACTGGTCAATCGGAACATATGTTAAAGACTTGCGATTGCGATTGAAGCCCGGACCCGATGGGCTTATAAATTATGACTAACAAATGTTTCAGTTCCATGGTCAATCGCATCGGAGGTAAAGTGGAGCATCGGAATGTGACTTGATAGGTTTGAGTTCCGGAACGTGTTTAAAGAGTTTCTATTATATAATGCCGAGAGTTGAAATTACTTATTTGTATATATGAAAGGGCGATGTTATATGTATATATATTACATTGTTGCGGTTGTATTAAACCATGCCGTGTGGTCTATAGACCCACGGGCCTCAGCTTAACGGGAGGGCGATTATTAATGTAATACAATTGTAATATATGTATGTTCCGGCCTGCGGAACCTGCCACATCAACAAGACACTAATGGCATAAAAGGGATTGGAGTTCCTCCAGATTACAGTCAGCAGATATAAAAGCACAATTACACGTATGCAGCAGTTACACCACAGCAGAGAACAGAAGAGCAAACAGAGCTGAAAAGAGATAAAACACAGTCACAGAAAAGACAAAGACAGAGTCAGAGAAAAGACAAATGCGCAGCAAGCCAAGAGGCAAAACGAGTGAGCTAGAGTTCTCATTTAAATTTGAATGTAAATGTTTTATTTAAATTTATATTGTTGTGATGCATTGGCAAGTCTCCCGAAGAGAGCAAATATCCCACTGTAATATTAAAATAAGCACCTACAGTTACATTTTTCTGAGTGAGCTGAAAAGAGATGAGAAGGCAGAAGGCAAAGAGACATGGTTGTACATTTCGAATTCCCAGTGGAATACAAACAGTCATGAAGCTATTTTTGTATAAAACTGGGTAATATCCAAAAGGAGAGTGTTGATGAAAAGAGAATGAGAAAAGGAGAGAGTGTGCAGCAGAATTGAAGATAGTTGAAGAAAATAAGCAAGCTGCAAGAAGAATGTGAATAAGGAGGAGCTGAGCAAAGAAGAAGAAGGGGCTGAGCAGAGATGATTCAGGTCTGATATAAGAGTTGATGAACAGCAGAGAAGGTACAAAACAGAGCTGATATCCAAGGTTGGTGCCTGTAGAAAATAGATGGGAGTTGGTGCTTCCACATCAAGTTGTAGCTTGACAAAATGTCAGTTGTAGCTGACTGAGGTTGGAGCCTCCTGTAGGTTGGTGCCTGCAGAAAATTGATGGGAGTTGGAGCTTCCTTGCAAGTTGTAGCTTGCAGAATTGAAGATAGAGCCTCCTGTAGGTTGGTGCCTGCAGAAAACAGTGGTGAGAGGGAGTTGGAGCTTGCCTTTGCATCACAACAATAATAAGATGTGGTTTTCTCCCTTTATGGGTTTCCACTTATATCTGGTGTCTCTGTGCATGATGTTTATGTGTTGATGTGGTTTATCTCATCTGCTTTATACTTGCTGCTCTCATACTCAATCTGCTATTACATTAACAAATCTGTTTGATAGTAATACTTATTGCTCACAGATTAAGATTGCTCACATATTAAGTTGACCATGAAATGAAGGTGTAAATAAGATTTAAAAGAAAAGTATTAAAAGTCCATGTATGTGTTAAACTGATTCACCCCCCCCCTCTCAGTTTAACTAAGGGTTCAACAATTGGTATCAAAGCGGGTTCCTTTGTACAAGTCTAACAACTGAAAGGAGATCCTAGGTTCCCAAGATGGCTAGTAAAGAAGGATGCTCAACCAATAAAGCCCCTTTCTTCACTGGTGAAAATTATGCTTTCTGGAAAATCGGAATGAAGACATACATAATGTCTCTAGGAATAGAAGTCTGGGCTGCTGTGGAATTAGGATATGCCCCGAAATCAACTGATACAGAAAAAGAA